>OZ010739.1:20459539-20542039 GCA_963932295.1 Tipula lateralis
AACATTTAACGAAAACTCCCTATAGGCACGACCAGAATACTAATGGTTCGAGCTTGGCCTCAAATTTAACAGGAGTGAATTTACTTAATTTGGAAAGTATCGGCCACTTAGCATTTAACGAAACTTCAATTTTTCTTATGGCTCAGACAACAGTACTAATGGTTCGTGCTGAACACTTCGTCAAATTTGTCTGGACTGAATTTACTTTATTCGATAAGTATCAATCACTTAACATTAAACGTAAATTCATATTTTCCCTATCGCTAAGACAAGAATACTAATGGTTCGTGACTGGCCCTACATCAAAATTGTCAGGAGTGAATTTGTTTATTTGGAAAGTATCGGCCACTTAGCATTTAACGAGAATTCAAATTTTTCTTATCGCTCAGACAACAGTACTAATGGTTCGTGATGGACACTTCGTCAAATATGTCTGGAATGAATTTACTTTATTCGATAAGTATCAATCACTTAACATTTAACGAAAATTCATATTTTCCCTATCGCTAAGACCAGAATACTAATGGTTCGTGCTTGGCCCTACATCAAAATTGTGCGGTGTGAATTTACTTAATTTGGAAAGTATCGGCCACTTACATAGCATTTAACGAAATTTAAATCTTTCTTGTGGCTCAGACAACAGTACTAATAGTTCGTGCTGGACACTCCGTCAAATTCGTCTGGACTGAACTTACTTTATTCGATAAGTATCAATCACTTAACATTTAACAATAATTCATATTTTCCCTATCGGCAAGACCAGAATACTAATCGTTCATGCTTGACCCTATATCAAAATTGTCAGGAGTAAATTTTCTTTAGTTGGAAAGTATCGGCCACTTAGCATTTAACGACACTTCAAATTTTTTTTATGGCTCAGACAACAATACTATTAATGGTTTGTGCTGGACACTTCGTCAAATTTGTCTGGACTGAATTTACTTTATTCGATTAGTATCAATCACTTAACATTTTACGAAAATTCAAATTTGTGGTATTGGTCAGATAATAATACTAATGGTTCGTGGTTGGCCCTGCATCACAGTTATCTGGAATAAATTACCTTTATTTGAAAAGTATCGGCCACTTTTCATTTAAGGAACATTCAAATTTGGCTTATGGGTCAAACAACAGTACTAATGGTTCCTTCTGGACCCTTCACATTCATCTGGAGTGAATTTACTATATTTGAAAAGTTTCAACCACGTAGGATTTAACGAAAATTCAAATTTGTGTTTATGATTCAAACAAGAGTCTGAATAAATCGTGCTAGACCCGTCGTCCTATTTTGAAGGACTGAATTTACTATACTTCAACAGTAGCAGTCACTGAGCATTTAACGAAAATTCAAATTTTTCTTATGAATCAGACAAGAGTACTAATGGTTCGTGTTGGACCCTTCGTCACATTTGTCAGGAGTGAATTTTCTTTATTTCAAAAGTATCAGCCACTTAGCATTTAACGAAAATTCAAATTTGGCTTATGTGTCAAACAATTGTTTGAATGGTTCATGCTGGATCCTTCGACCTTTTTGTAAGGACTGCATTTACTTAAGTACAAAAGTATCAGTCACTTAGCATTTAAAAAAAATTCAAAGTTTTCTTATTAATCAGACAAGGGTTCAAATGGTTCGTATTGGAGTCGTCCTCACATTTTTCTGAAATTAAATTTCTTTGCGTGATTAGTATCGACCACCTAGCATTTAAAGAAAATTCAAATTTTTCTTATGTATCAGACAAGAGTACTAATGGTTCGTGTTGGACCCTGCATGTGTCACATGTGTCAGGAGTGAATTTATTTGAGAAATCCGTTTTGTGTTATAGGTCAGACTAGAATACTGCTGGTTCGTCCTGGACCGTTCGTCACATTAGTCTGAACTGAACCTACTTTATTTAAAAAATATCGGCCACTTTTAACGAAAATTCTAATTTGTCGTATGGGTCAGACAGGTGTACTAATGGGTAGGTTTACACCCTTCGTCACATTTGTCTGGAGTGAAATGACTTTATTTGAAAAGTATCAGTCACTTGGCGTTTAACGTGCTGAACCCTTCAACTCGATTTGACTAACAACTGTGTTATGTAGGACGCAAACGATAATTGCTAGAGTTGAAATTAAAAAATATTTTATCTCAAATAAATGAGTGAACTAACCCCTCGGTTCGACGAAACTGCGTTTAACAGTGCAGGAAGCATGGAAGGGATTTACTCATTTAGTCTTTATTCACTATTTAGGCAGTAACATTCTGCCTAAAAAAGTCAATTAAACAATTTAAAATTAAAACAATTTTCACAAGTCAATTAAAGTTAAAACAATTTTCACAAATTGAGCAAAATTATTACCTTGCTTAAAATTTCACTTATAAAGAGTTTTCCAATAAGAGGTTTCATTTTGATATTTAAAAAAAATCTATATATTGGATTTTCTGACCCCCAAATATGATAATACTGCTTATGAACGTAGCCTCCGAGGTGAAAATGGACCGCATCACTGAAAATGATTTTTCAATGAAAATTCGGTTCACTTTGATGCATTTGAGGGGCGCAATCTGTAAGGATACGGCGGTTATGGTGAATAAACGGCTTGAGTTTTTGTGTTAAGTGAACTTTAAAAGCCTTAAGATCTAAGTTTTTTGCATAATACGGTGTAATGTTGTTTGTGGAATGTGGAATGACGACAAAGGTCGACAAGGAATCGAAAAGCCTGGGTTTTCTTCAACATTACGGGCTACAGCAGCAATATACTCAGTTGTTTCACTATTGCCGACCAACAAAATTGTTTCACTATTGCCGACCAAAAAAATACTTCACTACTGCTTCAAAATCGACAGCTGTCCAAATAGCAGGATATTCAAAATGAAACCTCTTATTGGAAAACCCTTTACAATGTCTCCTCGACTACTATTCATAAAGGTTGCTTGACAGATTCCACACCTCCAAACCGAACTCAAACTAAATTTTTCGTTTGAATTTAACTTCATTGCAGTACATACCAAAAGGGTCTAGGTTGTATAGGCCTGGAAATTAAAATAATAATAAAAAATTAACTTAAGTATACACACTTAACTTAAGTACTCGTTTTTGATTTGTATTTGAAATAATAGAATAGGTTATTTGTCTTTTTGAAGTAGCCCATCTTATAAACTGTTTGTTTTGTTTCTTTATTTTCAGGACCATGCCAAGAAGGTTGTACATCGTCAAAAGTAGGAAAATATAATTATGTACCAGGCAGTATATACACATATAGTATTGACAGTACTGTATCATTTTATTTAACTGGAAATGATGCCCAAGAAACGAATCTTAAAGTCCAAGGTCAATTACAATTATTTGTTGAGGCAAATTGTGGTTATGTTTTACGCGTCCAACGACTTACGGTGATAAGTGCGGATGGTGTCAAAAATAACTTGGGACCAGAATTTACAAAACCAGTTCGTTTTACATTATCGAACGATGAGCTATCACCACAAATATGTGCCGAAAGTAACGATAACGAATATTCGTTAAATTTAAAACGTGCCATCATTTCGATCATCCAATCAGCTGAGGGTCGCGGCCAAGAAACCGATGTCTTTGGAACATGTCCGACAACATTTAACACAAATACGGTTGCTGGTACAACAATTGTTAGCAAGGTGCGCAATTTGAATTTATGTTCAAATCGTGAAACACTTGTGAGCGGTTTCATCACTGGTATTGTCAATGAACAGTCGGGCGTTACATCAACTCCCCTACTAAATGGTGACTACAGCAGCGAACAACGTATTAAAGATGGTGTTTTGGAAAGTGCAATTGTAAATGAAGAATATATTTTCGTACCATTAACGGCTGGTGAAGCTGGGGCACGTGCTAAAGTTGTTACAACAATTAAACTATCGTCATCAGGGGCTGGCCAATCGTTAAAAATAACAAATCCAACCGATGAATCGATTTTCTTTGCTAGTCCATCCCAAACCACATTGTCGAATTTAAATAATGCCCGTAGTGCGCTTAAAAATGTTTTGTCAGCATATGAAAATCAAGTTGGCCCAAATGCAGCCAAACAGTTAACCGAACTAATTCGAATTTTCCGTGTTACAAATCGCAATGATTTTTTGGCCCTATACCAACAAGTTAAATCGGGTGCAGTAAGTGACCGAAAAACTTTAACTCGTCAAATCTTTTTCGATGCCCTATTTAGAACTGGAACAGGAGAATCAGTCGAAGTACTCGCTCAATTTGTTAAATCGCGTGAATTAAACGAAATCGAATTGAAACTTGTTTATTTATCGTTGAATTTGGTTAGCAAAATGACAAAGGACGCATTGAGTTCGGTAAATAAATTGATCGATGGCAATCCACCAAAAGAGGCATACTTGACCGTAGGCAATTTAATATCGAAATACTGTCGAAAAAATTCATGTAGTGCAGTTGAAATTAAATCGATCATCGATAAATTTGTTAGCAAAATTGTTAATTGCAAAGAGGAAAATCGTAATCAAGCTGATACACTTGTTGCCGTTTTGAAAGGATTACGGAATACAAATAATTTAGTGAGTCCAGCAATTGAACGTGTCACAGCCTGTACAACAGACAAATCATCGACACGAGTACGTGTAGCAGCCATTCAAGCCCTAGCGGCAGCTAATAATAGTCCAGCGGTTGAAAAAACATTGCTTGCCTTTTTAACGGATCGCAATCAGGATAGTGAAATTCGTATTGAAGCGTATCTTGCCTTAGCTGCAAATCCAACCGAAAATTTTGCAAACCGAGTAGCCGCCCTATTAGCCGACGAACCTGTTTATCAAGTGGGCTCATTCCTAATCACACATATTCAATCAACTAAAGCATCAATCGATCCAGCTAAATCTACGCTACGCAAACTATTCCAGAACATTAAATTGGAAAAGAAATATCCACGCGATTTCCGTAAATATTCATTCAACAGTGAATTTTCGTACGCCATCGATTCACTCGGTGTTGGGGCTATATTCGATGCTAACGTAATATATTCACAAAAATCGTATTTACCACGTTCCGGATCGTTTAATTTTACCGGCGACGTATTCGGCCAATCGTTCAATGTTTTTGAAATAGCGGCGCGACAAGAAAATTTGGAACAAATTGTCGAAAATTATTTTGGCCCAAAGGGATACTTCAATTCCCAATCGTCTCAGTCGATTTATGATAAAATATCGGCAGCATTTGAAAATATTGGTGGTCGAGGTGGCCGTGAACGACGTGGTATTCGAGAAGATGTCCAAAGTTTTGGTACAAAAGTTGATTTGGGCAAGGATTTATTCCGTGGTATTGATCTCGATCTATCATTTAAACTATTCGGAACCGAAATGTTCTTCTTGTCGCTTGGCAAGCATACACTTAGTACACCACAAGAGTTTGTTGATGATTTTATTGCAGTATTTAAACGAAGTTATCGAGAAGCACAAAACTATCATCAAGTATTTGAAAATCATGCCCTATTCCTCGACGGTGATCTAACATATCCAACATCGATTGGTTTCCCGCTAAAACTTGTCGCACAAGGTAGTAGTGTTGTACGAATTGAATTAGGATCGAATGCTAATTATGAAACGATTTTCAATAATCCTGAAAATGCTAAGGTAACAATTAAGGTTGTACCGAGCGCGAATATTTATGCTACAGGATCGCTAACACTCGATGCATTTGTTGTCAATGCTGGACTACAAGTAAGCGGATCAGTACATTCATCGACTGGTGTCGATTTAGAATTGTCAGCAACAAATGGAGGCAAAGGAATTAATTTAAATGCTAAATTCCCATTCAGTAAACAAGAAATTATTTCGGTCGATCATAAAATTGTCTTCATCCAGCAAAATAAGGGACAAGAAACAAAGGAAACATCTTTAAAATTCTCATCACAAAAGTAAATATTGATTTTGCACTAAATTTTATCGAATCAAAACTAAAATTTTGTAATTTATCCTTTTTATATTAAAAAAAAATAGGAAAGAGTTTAACGGATGTTTCGATCAACTTCAGCCCTTTACCGGACTTGTTTTGTGTACCGAAATGAGCGGAATAATACCAGGCGTTGTTGGAGTTGCACCATTCCCATTGAATGGTGAAAATAAATTAATTGTTTCCCTTCAAGTCGATGACGAATATAATTTCGCAGCGGAATACAAACCGGAACAAAATCTCGAAAAGGTTATTTTCTCGTACGAACGACCAAATGCCCAACAGCCAAATAAAATTGAATTTGCATTGGAATTGAGCTATGGTGATAAATACTATGTACGTGCCAGTTTAGATTTTCCACCATATGGTACAAATATGGTTGAAGCTGGATTATCACAGGCGAACAACGAATTTGCGTTGTACGTAAAGAGTAGCGATTCGAGAGAAGAGCAAATAGCCAAAATTGGATTTAAAATAAGCAGCGATGGTTCGAGACAAGAACTACAACCAAATGTCTATATAAAAACACGAAAAGGTGAAGAAGACAATATATTTGGTTACAAAGTCGATGGAAAAGTTATAATTGAAAGTCAGAGCCAAGGTATGAAATTTACATTTGATAAAATTAAAGTGATCGGTGGTGAACAACAACCATTCGAAATTAATGGCTACATTGATTGGTTGGCAAATATTGTCAATACCGATTTGAAATTTTCGCGTGCATCGAAAACGGGAGCGATCGTAAGCAATCTCGAGTTTCAACCAAATCCAGCCCTATTGAATTTTGATGTGGCTCTAACCACCAATTTCGATGAACTCCTCAATGGAAAAATCATTTTGAACGTACTATCGAGCAATACCGAACAAAATTTCAACATTGAATTAATCTATGGAAAAGATTTTAATTCAAAAACTAATCGTGTTTCATATACATCGGAGGTTAAAACAAATCCATCTGAGACTGCGCCCCAATACTCTAAAACTAAATTATATATTGGATTTTTACCAGCTAGTGCCGAATATAAATACGAAATTGTATCGGACAATCGTTATGTTGGTGAAGCGGCAGCTGGCTATGGTAAAACAAAAGTTAGCGGATCATTTGATCTTGAAACGTATCCGAATAAATTATATGCATATAATTTAACAGGAAGTGGTACATACAATGAATACACGGGTAATTTTAACTCGAAATATGATGTTGGTAGTCGAAATAAATTCGAGAACAAGCTATGGTTTTCGACTGGCCTATCGACCGAAGTAAATCTATCGTTCAAACCAGTTATCAACGAAAACGAATTAGATTTCGATATCGAAGGTATTTTAGTATTGGACAAACAACAAGATCAGTATCGTGTATTTTTGAGCTATGCCGGCGAACCAAAAGCAACCGTATCGTTAGCTAAACTAACAATAGGCAAAAACGATATTGCCGGATATGATTTTAAATTTAATAAGTTGCCTAATCAAGATTTGGTCAAAGTTGATTTCTTTGTGCGCGAAATATTTACCGGAAAGAGTGAACTAAAATCGGTCAATGGCAAAGGTGATGGTTTTGTTCTCGTCAATTTGATTAAGGTGCAACGAAAATTAAAATCCGATATTAAATTTAATATTGCCCTACCGGCCGTCGATGCCGTTGTCGATTTTTATTATGATTTCCAAAAGGATAACAACAAAAAATTGACATACACGACAAAAAATAAATTCAATCGCAATTCGATCGATAGCAAGAACACGCTCGAATGTAGCAAAGATAAGTATGCGCTCGATTTTAATTTTGGACAAAAAGGCGAAATAAATGATGGCACAATCAATGGTAAGATGACATTCGTTATGCCTGATTCGCATACATACACGAGTGAATTTAAACGAGTCGTTAATTTTGTGAAACGTGAACAAATTACGGGAAATATTGATATTAAATTCGAGGAACAATATCCAAATAAACAAATTCGTACACTTCAATTAACTGGCAAAGTGAACGAGGGTAATTTAAACAATGGCCTAATTGATGTTACACACACGCTTACGTACAATAATTTAGAAAGTAAAACCATTATTGTTGAGAATGTGATGAGAAAGGCACCAACCCAAAATTTGGCATACGCATTCAAAACGACATTGGTCGTTAAAGGTAGTTTGATACGAGAAACAATCGGTTTTACAATCGATTTAACTGAGGTGGATAAGACAGGCGCTGCTGGACTAATATCACTTGCATACGGCAAAGCAATAACAACAGGTATTCAAGGCAGTTATCATATTGGTGATCGTGCGGTACCATTCACCTACGAATTCGATTCCTATTTAAATGTACCATCCGGTGATATAAAATCAATAACGGTCAATTCAAAAGGTTCGATTTTAGTGCCGGCTACCGAATCACAACCCTATGTTATAGATTTCGAAGTAACATCGAAAATCGATAAGAAGCAAGCTAGTTTCAAATCGAAGATGCAATTGGGTCAAAAATCTGGTGTTGTTGCAATTGATTTGGCAACACCCGAAATTCAACCCGTAACCGGTAAATTTAGATACGAACGGGACGAAACGGATAGCTTTTCAAAATGTTTTTCCGAATTCTATGTAAAATACGAAAATGGCAAAACAATCAAAGGCGATTTAAGTGTTGGCCGAACAGTATCAAATAATGATGTTACAATTAGTGGCGAACTCTTTACACCATTCCCCGATATTTCTAATGTTAAATTCGAAGTATCGACAAAGAATTCGAACAATGAGAAATACTTGTTCATAACCAATTTCAAAATCAACAATGACAAGGTCTACGTCTACAAATTGGATCAAAACTATAATCCATCAAATTCGAAATTCGATTTAGATGTGACAACACCAAACGATAACTATCGCGTATTATATTCGTACAAACAATTGGCTGAGCGTAAATATCGTACCGAAGCTAAATTAGTTAATATTCTCTCGTTTAATTTCGATGGTGATTTCGAAATCAACTATTCGACCATCGACGAATTCTATATAAAGGCAAATATCGATTCGCCTGAGCTAAAATTGAATAAGATCGCATTCGAAACGTATACGAAACCGAGCAGCAGCGGTAAAGGTATTGTATTTAAAGTAACATCGAAAGGTGAAAATGTGATAAATGGAGCAGCTGATTTTGTACTAAAAGATGATAAATTTAAAATGGTTGTTGAGGGTACAGGCACCGTAAAATTATACGATCGCCAAAGTCAGGTTAAATTTGATTTTGTTCGTCGTTTATTCGATATCCAACGTGATGGTGAACAAGGTTTTTCGGTCCAATTCACGAGCATAATTGGCGAGCGAGACAGTAAAAACGGTTTCTCGACCCATTTCAAATTAACCGACAAGGAGCTTATCATCAAAGATAAATATTGTGATAGTAGAAACGAGTGTTTCGTTTTTGATGTAGCATCGCGCATCGATCGCAAAGATTTAAATAATTTACGTCACGATTTAACAGCGTTCATCGATTTTAAGGGATTGGGATTGAATCAAGCGATCCAAGTTAAATCCGAAACGAAAAATGCCGGCACCATTATTGATCATACAACCGATATAACATTGACGACATCGAATTTCGAATATCAATACAATATGTATTCGCATCCGAAGAAGGCCGGTGTTATATTAACAATTCCGACACGTGTTGTATCGATCGAATCGAATTACAACTATCCAGATGAAACAATATTCGGTAAATATGATTTTAGTGTGTCCGCGTACACCGACAAAAAGAATAATCCAAATCATAAATACTATTTGGGATATGAGGGCAATATACAAAGTGGACAGAATTATCAAATTTCGGGTAAAGATGAAATTCGAATTATTTATCCATCATTGAAACCACTTGTTATCCGAGAATCGTACAATATTGATTTTACAAAACATAATTACGAATATAGCGGAGATTATGATATATTCCAGGATGCTGCTAATAAAATCACAGTCACGGGAAATATTCGAAATAATTATGAAACAATTTCAACCGGATTCAATTTAACATCAAATTTCAATGCATACAGTCGAGGTCTCGAACTAGATTATCGTTACAATGATCTGATTGCAATTGATTTCGATCGTAAACTATTCCAACTATCGTACGATCTTCAATCATCAATCGATGACATATTTATAACTGGATATATTAATGCCAACGATAAGACGCTCGAAGTGTATACAAATTATTTAAATTTTGAGAAATTTTCGCTTAATGCAAAATACGATGCATCAAAATTCACACTAGTCGCCAACTCGAATCTTGAATATCAAGGATATCCGAATAAATATATAAGCAATCTTAAAATAAATGGACCACAATCGATTGAGCTCGAATTAAAGCAAACGAGTTTATATACCTACAAGATACTATGGCTAGTTAATAAAGAGGTCAGCTTCCAATTCTACGACCTAACAAATAATCAACAAACTGAATTGATTGTTGCTAAAGTTTTACTTGGCAGTAAAAATGCCCTAACGTCAACGTATAATTACAATGAAGATGGTATTAAATCGCTAGCGAAACGAACATTCGAACTTAAAAAGGCGCAATCAGAAAAAATGAAAAACACAATAGAAGAATTGATAGCACGGATCGGAAATCTTGCAACCCAAAAGTACTATTCTAGAATCGAGAATGCTGTAAATTCGTATGCCAAAGTAAATGAAAATTTCAATAAGGAAATCGAATTAATCCAAAAAGAAATTGTTTCGGACAAAGTACTCAATGAAGTTTATCAACGTATTTTACAACTTATCGAAATCTATGGTAATGTGATCAAAGAATTTACCGCCATTTTCGCAGAATACTACACAACGGTTAACGGACAAATCGCAGCATCAACAGGCAGTATTATTGATGTATATAATAAACAAATTCAACCAGAACTCGAAGCATATATTCAAAAAATTACAAAAATCGTTGAAGATTTATATAAGAAATCATCCGACTTACTCGGTGTATATATCAAAGAACTATTCAATTTCTTGAAAACATATGAAAATGATCTTAATAAAATTGGTAAAATAGGAATCGATTTCTATCGTAACGTTGTCCAAGTCATTACACAATACACGGAAATTGTACGAAAAGAAGTGACAGCATTATACGAATCTGCATTGAAAAACATTCAATCATATCCAAATGTTGAAGCACTCTCCCAAACAATTGTGGATCTCATTGAGGAATACGAAGTGAAAAAGTATATAATTTCAGTCAACGATGCAGTTTTTAGTATCGTAATCGAAAGTGTACCAACCAATGAAGCAAAGAAATTCCTTGAAAATCTTAAATCATATATTCAAGCTAAAATCAATGCAAATGGCCAACAGCTACCAAACGAAACTGATCTAATCAAATCGCTATACACTGATTTGTTGCACACAATTCGAGCATTTGCGGCCATAATCACGGGAAAAACAACCAGCTATGTTAACGAATATGGCGGATTCGATAGTAAATATGGTGGCATTTATCAACCGTTGCCTGTATCATACGACTATTTCAAGAATTTGCCAATATTCAGTGGCGGCATCCGATCATCACTCTACAATTATATTAAAAATGAAGATTATTTACTATCGGTACGAGATATTATGAATGTTGTCCGCCCAAGAGGTTTAATATCGGGTGATATACTACCACCATACGATATGTACAGTTTAATTGCCGATGGTCAACATATATTCACATTCGATGGACAACACTTAACATTCCCCGGCAAATGTCAATATATATTGGCACAAGATTTTACAAATAATAATTTCAGTATTGTCGGCACATACAATAAAGGAGCATTGAAATCAATCACATTGATTGATAAGAACGATCATATCGAACTACAAGAATCCGGTATTGTATTACTTAATGGCATCAAAGCTGATTTACCAGTATTCACCAATGATATATCAGCACTACGCGATTACTACTCAACAACGATAAATACAAAATATGGAGCTGAAATAACATGTTCAACTGATTTACGAGTATGTCATTTTGTAGTGTCTGGTTTCTATTTGGGCAAAGTACGAGGCATACTAGGCAATGGTAATGGTGAACCGTACGACGATTTTAAATTACCAAATAATAAAATTACAACAAACTATGCTGATTTTGGCAATGCATATAAACTTAAAACATCATGTGAAAGTGTTAGCTTTGTAGATCATTCGGCCCATGTTGGCCATCATCGCCAGGAAACAATTTGTGATGAAATATTTGGTACAAATTCACCATTGCGATTCTGTAATTATTTCATCGACAAATCAAATTATTACGAAGCATGCCAACATGCAATTGCAACAAGTGCAAATAAGGTTGATGCTGCATGTAATATTGCCCTAGCCTATGGTACACTTTGTGTTGAAGAAAAAATACCCGTTTCACTTCCAACACAGTGTGCAAAATGTGCCAATAATGTAAATGTTGGCGATCATTTTGCCGTTAAAGTGTCGCAAAAGCAAGCCGATATTGTTCTGGTTGTAGATATCGAAAATAGAACAACAATAACTGATTTCATTCAGCCATTTATTCAAGATTTGCGTAAAGAGTTTAAGAATCGTGACGTTTCAGACACAAAAATAACCGTTATTGGATACAATAAGCATAAATTACACATTAGTTTGTTCACCGACAAAGGTAAATTAGATTTTAATGGTAAACTACAAAACTATAAATTCAATGGACCAAACATGGAGCAACCAATTCAGACAAAGGATGATAAATTAAATGAATTCTTAAATCAAGTCTATCATGCCGATTTAGAATTACTCGATGAATTAGGACTATCGGCTGATACTCGTGCATTCCAATTAGCTGAACAATATCCATTTAGATCATCAGCAATGAAGGCTATTATCGCTATACGTAACGATGAATTAGATACACTGAACGTATTTAAAATATTTTCGGCTATACTAACACAAGGCGAAATTACCGATGATGGTGTATCGCTATATTTGGTAGCTCCAATTCAAAATGTTGTCAATTCAAAGGATACGAAAAAATCAAAGGATATAATCGGATTTAATAATAAGGTTGCGATCCAAATTAATGAATCAAAGAAACGTACAAATTATGGATCGAGCGAAATACGCAAGCATTTGAAATTTGATACAACTTTGGGCACCGAACTAGTTACCGAATCTGGTGGTTATGTATTCAGTTTAACAGCATTCAATGACCTAAATCAACAGTTAAGGAAAAACTTTTTAACCATTGCATCCGGTTCAATTGCCGATCAATTGACACGTTTCGAAATTAAAAGCGAATGTACTTGCCAATTAAGAGATGGTTTATATCCCATTGAAGTCTGTAAAGTACAATCAAAGAAAGTGGTACCAGCCGTAAGTTTACATAAACAAATATTTACATAAAAAATTTCGAATTTTAATTAATTTTTTTTTTTTTTAATTTTACAGAAAAAGAGTCCTGGAAGAGGTTAAGATTTTAGAGTTAAACATTTAAATTAATAAAACAGAAAAGAAATTTAAATTATATTCTTATATATTTTTTTAATTAATTTGTAATATTTTAATATTGTAAATTTTTAATAAAATCTAAAATAAATAAGATACACAGTGTTTTCTTTAAGATTGTAAAACTATGTTTAGCAATCAAAACTATCGAGAGATATATAAAGAAGTGAAAATACTAAATTAGCTGTATAAGGGCTGAGTGATCCACATGACAGTAGAATGATTCTTGGGTAGTTTATATAAAAAAAACAAAATCCATAAGCAGAAGAATTGTACATTTGTGGAACAGCTTCATCAGGGGCCTTTGCTGCTTTTGGTATTGCTGCGTGGTTCTTGTATTACATCAGCCAATGACCGGAACTTTATAAAAATCATAGGCAGAATGACGAGCAGGACTCGACTTTCGAAATATATGAAGAAATGTACATTTCTGGAACAGCTATATATGGCCATATAATCCTTATGGTATTGTGGAAGAACTTATCTCGCGTCACGTCAATTACCGGAACTTTATAAAACTCACAAACAGAACGATGTTCAACAGTACGATGTTCATTACTCGAAGTACCTGACGTCAGACAATGACCAGAACTTTACAAATAGACAGAATGACGATCATCACTTCCGAAATGTTCGATGTAATGTAACAGCTATATATAGGGCATATGATCCATATGATGCTGGTGTAGTTTTTGCCGCACGTCAGACAATGACCGAAACTTTATCAAAATCATATACATCACTATGTGCAACACTCGAAACTTTTGAGATATATGAAACATACATTTTTTGAATTACTATGTTAGAACCGTTACAGTCATATTAATCCTCATGATATCGTTGATTCTTGGCCATATAAGATAATGACCAGAATTTCATAAGAGCCTGATTAACACTTATATTTCTATCTCCAGTTAACATCGAAATTCGAATTAATTGGTAACACTAATATGGAACAATATGTCGCCGGTTGCAGCTATTTGGAGCTTCTCATCATTCGTTGGGCTAACCACCTGCAATGTGCACCAATCGTTGTAATGGTTCGTAATGTCTCAGTTGAGACGTGGCTCTAAGCCATAGATTATTAATATGGAACAAATAAAATACGACCCTCGGGGAAATGGGCCGACCCATCTTAGTATTAGATTCATGCAATGCGCAGATGATTTTTACTTATTTAGCCAAATTCTTCAAAAGTTGATTGGATTTCGCCCGGAACAAGTTGTAACTCAAAAATTATAAAATTTGAAAATTGTTCAAGAGAGCGTCTCCCAAGATACAAACGGTTGTAAATTATCTAACAACATAGCCTGAAATTTAATTTATTTGATCAAATCCTATTATATTTACCTTCGTATTCCAAATTCATTTTACTAACGGCCCATATATCGGTTTAATTTTGAACCACCGATTATTTCGAATCTGGCAATACTTATGTCTTTCTGTTCTGTCACAAAATTCAGTATATATCTTCACTAAACGAAATATATCGACTTACGCTTGAGGAACGTTGAGATTTGTTAGAAATTTATTAATTTATTAATTAATGTCGTGCAAAACAGTGTCCGGTATACTCAAGTTTATTATTAAATTTCGTAAAACTGGTTTCATTGTTGATGCGCCAAGACGTGAGCGTGCTCATACAGCGCGTACACCCGAAAATATCGAATGAGGACGGCGTAACCATTACGATAAATGGAGACATCTATCGCACCACAATAACCGATTTTTTTTGCTCCCGCTCTTCATGGTATTGATGTGAACGATGTTTGGTTTCAACAGGATGATGCAACTTGCACCCACATGGTGATGTTTCTGTGGGACGTCGATAAAGACCAAACCAGAAACAATTGAACATTTGAAGGCCAACATTCGTGATCTCATAGTCGGGATAAGACCCCATACACTGGAAAAAGTGTTTGAAAATTGGTCCGATCGAATGGGGTACTGTGAAGCCAGCCGCGGCACCCATATGAATGAAAAAGTTTTCTATTTCTAATCGGAACAGTTGTACTTCACAACAAAAAAATAAATTTGGCAAAATTTTAAACCGTCTTTGTTTTATTGCATTTTTAAATTTAAACTTTTAAATGGCCCACCCTTTACCCTGGGTTTCCACTTGCAAATATTTGCATTCTTTTTTAAATTTTTTCACGCGTATAGCATACATTCAAAAGAAATTCGTATCGGTATACAAATTTTTTCACTCACACATACGAAAATGTACAACAAGATTTGCAATGAAAATTAGTCGCGCATAGTACTTTTTGCTTTAGCAAAAAATATGAATTCAATAAAATCGAATAATTTCCCTTATTTTGTTCAACCCTGCATAAAATACTGTCAAAAAAATTTGTTTTCATTTTAAAATTATTAGGCAAGCGGTTGAATATTTGGATTATTTACGCTGTGCAATTGTATTCAAGTTCAAGATGAAAAGTGAGCTACCCAATTGGATTTGATGAACTAATTGAATGAAATAATGTAAAATAAAACAGATAAATAAATGTTCAGTCTTTTATTTTCAAATATTAAATGATATCTCACTGCCGTTGTATTGATCAGTCTGACATAAAATATTCTACTCGAACATTTCGCATTTCCTTCGCGGTTGAAGATTTAATTCTTCCTCAATGAAGTAATGTAATGTAAACATAAACGGGTGTTTATAAAATTTTATGAACTAAATATTTATTTTAATTAATAAATCGTTAAATACACTTTAAAATAATCAAATTAAATATTCAAAAACTCAAAACACAATTAGATCGCGCTTTTAAGATATGTCAAAAATTTCCCTTTGCAAATATTTGCAATGCATGCCAAGTGGAAACCATAGGTAGTATCAGTATATTTATCAACCACAAAAAACTGCTATTCTGAGTCCAAATGAAGTTTGCTGAATACGTTATTGAGTTTCAAAATCAATAGACCGTTTTGTTCATTTATTAAACTGTCAAACCCTACCAAGTACCATTCGTGATGAAACTATGTTACATTGGACCAAGGACAAATACTCATCTCATATAACTTATGGTCAAATGCAGTTAATCGACGAGTTAAATCGCTGTGGTTTGGTACCAGGGTATCACATATTAGATTAAAACTATATTGACTAATAGGGTTAATCGATCTCTATTTAATCAATAAATCTATTCACGAAGTGAATCTTTTATATGGAAAATCTTTTTGACTCATGTGACGAGCTACGATGACACCTATGAGAATTATACAAAGCTCGCTACATTATGGATTTCCATATAACTCAATTTTATCATTAAATATGAATACGGGAATGATGGTCTCAATGATAACCGGACTAGAGAAATTAATGGCTGAATAGAAAAGTATAAGAACATAGGTAGATGCAAATTCAAGAACGATTGAAACAACAGAATAAAATTCCACAAATAAGCAGCACTATAAGTACCATTGAAAAGAAATGCAGCAGATGAGGGTAACCAGACGAATGGTAGTGTTGAGTACTATTATCATCGTTAGGACAGCAGTCATGGCACGACGATTGGAATTGGAACCAACACTAATTCACATACCAGAAAGAAACCTAGTGACTAACTAGGATGGGAATAGTAAGATGATCATCTCCAGGAATAAAATCATCTGTTTTCAGACCAAAAGTGTCAAACGAATTGGCTAGAAGTGGAAACAGATCGGTGATTAAAGGAGAAATAAATAGAACATAAAGCATAACAATATTGAATCCGGGAACCATGAAATTAATCGTGCAAGGCGATTTAATAAAGGATTCATATAAGGGAATGCAATGTTGAAATAGCAGCTGAGAAGAGTTCAGATATATAGGGGGAAAAGGATAAGTGATCTAGGGTATGGAACGTGTGGAGGATCGGTCCACTACTTAAAAATCATACATTAATTCCGATCATACGTTCCGTTGACATCGAACACATACTTGGACTTCCGAAACAAGAATGGAAGACGAACGGAACAGTTAGTGAATGCTTGAAAAATATATAGTGCCATGGCAGGACCAGTAGTGTTCCTCTCTTAGTGAACGAGGCGACAGTGAAGCTGTAAAATGGAAACAAGGTAAAAGCCAGCAGTATAACATAAAAGCGCCCATCAGAGAAAATACAAAATTTAAGTAATCACACATTATATGAAGATCACTGACATTAATAACTATGGAGACAGTATCTTTTAAAATAAATGGCACGAAACAATAAGTGTAACAGAGAAAAGCACGACAAAATAAGTATTTAGTGTGTAACAGAGAAAGAGATATTTTTTTTCTTGAAGCTCGAATTTTCGAAAATCAAATTTTAATTAATTTGAAACGTTCCGCCCAGGTGGTTCAGTGGTTAAAGATGTGGCAGTTGGAGTGGGAGGTACTACATCTATGACTCCCTATTGGAGTAAAGAAATCATGGCCGACCCATCTTCCATGTCAGTACTATAGGCCTGGCATGGAGCTATGCAATGCGCAGATGGTTTTACGAAAATCGGACCTATAGCCTTACGTCCTCGATTTGGCCATTAAGGCGTAAAGTAGGGTGTAAAAAGCGAACCGCGAAAGAGCTGGGAGACTTGAGGCCCAAAACAGGTTGCATAGTTTAAAATAAAAAAAAAAATATAACGTTATTTCGGATCACGATTAAATAAATCATAAATTTTAATTGTTTAGTTCATAGATCAAAAAAGAATAAACTAATATATTAATTATGTATAAATGCCTCTCCATATAACCCAATTTTATCATTAAACACTAATACGGGAATCCAGAAAGAAGCAGAGTCATCAGAGAAAGAACATCATCAGAGAAACCAAACATCAACAAACAAATACAGCCGAACAAAGATATCGAAAGCCGACCAGAAGGAAATGATCGGTGGCCTCAATGATAACAGAACTAGAGAAATTAATGGTTGAATAGGAAAGTATAAGAACTAGGTAGGAGCAAACTCTATAACTAATGAAACAACAGAATAACTTTCCAGAAACCAGCAGCACTTTTAGTACCATAGAAAGGAAATGTAGCAGAAGGCTGCTAGTGTTGTCTACAAAATGAACCTACTATTATCATCACTAGGACAGCAGTCATGACAAGACGAGTGGAATTGGAACCAACACCAAATCACATACCAGAAAGAAACCAAGATGATCATCTCGAGGAATAAAATGTTTTCAGACCAAAAGTGTCAAACGAATTGACTAGAGGTGGAAACAGATTGGCAATTAAAGGAGAAATAAATAGAAAATCTAGAATAACAATATTGAATTCGGGAACCATGAAGAGATTGGTGCAAGGCAATTTAATAAAAGATTCAACCAAGGACGGAATTCAAAGTTGAAAAAGCAGCTGAGAGTACAGCTATATAGGGAGAAAAGGATAAATTATCTAGGGTATGGAATGTGTGGAGGCGTGTATTGGATCATCGATCTACTACTTAAAAATCCTACATTCATTCCGTTCATACGTTCCGTTGACATCGAACACATACTTGTACTACCGAAACATGAATGGAAGACGAACGGAACAATTACTGGATGCCGGCAAAATATATAGTGCCATGACAGGACCAGTAGTGTTCCTCTTTTTATCATCGCGGCGCCAGGGAAGCTGTAAAATGGAAACAAGGTAAAAACCAGCAGCATAACATAAAAGCGCCCATCGGAGAAAATACAAAATTTAAGTAATCACACATAATATGAAGATCACTGACATTAATAACTATGGAGATAGTATCTTTTAAAACTAAATGGCACAGAAAAAAGTATTTAGTGTGTAACAGAGAAAGAGATAAATTATCTTTTTTTTTCTTAAAACTAGAATTTTCGAAAACTGTAATTCAAATTAATTTTTAACGTAGTTTCGGGTCACGATTAAATAAATCATAAATTCTAATTGTTTAGTTCATAGGTCAAAAAAGAATAAAAAACTATTAATTATGTACAAATAATAATACATATTGTGTTCTCCCAACCTTTTTGTTTACTTTTAGTTTTTGACATTTAATGAGTGGCACCACTATAGTAAAAGCCTCTACCATTATTTTTGGTTGTTTTCAATGTTAAATTTTACAAGATACCATAGTTATTAACCCCAGTGATTAAGATCAATCAACAAGTATAGAAAGATTATCAACAAAAGTAGAACCTGGATGCTATCTTGCGGGAAATGTTATATAAAGAAAATTATATTTTTCGAACTTGTAAGGACAACTAACGGCATTCGAAGAGTAGTGCCTCTTTCGGAATTCAACACAAAGCAAAAAATCTCATCTATGTACATCTGACAGATGTCATTTCACCAACAAATATTTGATTCAAGACATTAAATAAGGATACAATTTTGAAAAATGTAATCCATTTGATGGTATCTTTATTACTGTCATTAATATATTATTGTCTTATTTTCCAAGAATAAATTTGAACACTTATTCGACTATCAAGATTAGCCAAATTCTTATAAATGATCTGAATTAGTATAAAAGTATTCTTGGAAATGGGTGGTTGAGTGAAATATATTTTTTACGATTTTGGATTTTTACGATATCCGCCATTTTTGTTTTAGTTATCGTAACATGCCGATTTTATACGAAGCTGTAAAAATCTTAAATCGAAAAATATAACCCAATACACCCTCAATTTTTATGAAATGTAGAATATACATAAGTATTAACACAAAAATTCCGAGATTATAAATGTTTATCATTCTACAGAGCAAACTGTATATTTTATATAGCATGTATAAATAAAAATTTTAATAATGAAAAATATTTGCTTAATGTACATTTCTTATCTAACTTCAGGATTATATATTATATATAGCTTTAATATTAAAATTAATATTTTAACAAAAACTTAATTGCCATTAGTAAAAATTAAGTGAAAGATATAAAGGAATTGTGTATAGAAGGATAATATTTAAGCTTGATTATAATATAAAATGACTACATATCCGATGAGTCGTTTCATATTTAGATTATAGCACTACGTATAGAGATAAACAGAGGACATACAAAGATAGATTATTAGGTATTTGGGAGTGGATGGAGGATTATGAATAATGGCAATAAACTATGATTAAATTTTATCACAAATATAACAAACCAATAATAATAATGATAAATTTCCCACAAAATATACAGACAGTTAATTAGCATAATATGTAATTAAAAAATTAAAAATTCCCGCAATATTTTATGTTGTTTCGTAGCTGGTTAATAGAGCTGCATCAACTGGTTCCATACAGCTGGGACATGTTAAACTTCTCAAAAGCCAATCATCTATACACTGTAGATGATACGTGTGCATACATGGTAGATAACGTAACGTATCACCTAAGATGAATTCCATCATGCATATAACACATTCCCTTGACTTTTTACAGCCATCATATTTACCCATTGGCAAGTGTCGTATAAGACCAATACGTTTGGCGATTCGAAGTTGTTCCTCGTCGCTAATTAGCTGAGATTGGGATAGCTGATTTTGTTGGGCAACAACCGTCTGCTGTTGTAGATTCGACGATAAAGATGGTAGATTAGATTGTGACGATGTTATTAAAACACCGCCCGTTAGTGTTGCTGTGATTGTCAATTGCGGTTGATTGCTAATCGATGATGAAGATGATGATGTATACAATTCTGGTTGATTTAAAATTTCCTATAATGGTTATTAAAATATAAAACAATTATTCATATATTATAATCATTTATGTGGGTCAGGGGTTATATATAACAAATTAAATCATTTTGTTTTTGTTTACAACGATTCAATAACAACTCTGGGGAATTTTAAATGATTCGATTTGAAATAGAAACCCTAAAAACCTTTTTTTTTAAGCGATAGCATACAGAGTACGGAATTGGATTTAATTGATCAGATGAGTCACGTCCTCCAATCTCATTGCCACGTAACAATGAAATGTCATCGGCCGAGGATCTCTTTAAGCAGTTCCCCATTATGCAGTATTTTATGTATATATATATATACATATATATATATACATACATATATATACATATATATATATATACATATATATATGTATATATATATATATACAACTTTTATGAACTAATTATTAATTTTATTATCACAACAGTACATATTATAATAAATTGAACTTAGAACTAATTATTTGCTTATGGTTTGGACTCAATTTTCATTCAACACATTCATTTTTTAAAACTATTTAATATGTTTTTTTTATTGCGTTTCAATTAAGGATATTAACGATTTTATTAAGGAGCTCGTGTTTAAATTTATTTATGATATATTAGATTAATATAAATTACAATAATTTAATAAATTAAAAAAAACAATAAAACAACAACATACAAAAAATATTACAACATTTGCGTATAAAATTAGAAATGTCAGTCTATGAAAGATTATGAAATGTTAACACAAAAGAAAAACAATAAGTAAGCAAGACAAAGGTGTTATTGACAGATTTAACTCCAGTAAACCGTTTTTGAGTGAAATACAATTGACGATTGGAAAACCTAAAATGCGATACCTATCGGAGAAAAAAATAACTGTGACACCCAGATAAAAATATTTAGTAAACGTCAAATTCCATAGGTTTATGCATTAAAAAGTTGTATAAAAATTTTCAATATTGTTTTACAAATATATTTTAGCTAAATATGTTTATTATTCAATTTAATTTGAAATATGTTCTTTATGTTTTATAGGATAGCAAAAGAATTTTGTTTTAGTTAGTGTGTTATATATGTTTAATTTATAATTCAAAAAGTTCATTTTTTTATTTTAACAATATGTCAAAATTAAATGTCTCTTAATATTTTATTTTATTTGCTAATTAGACTCGAGTATATCTGAAAATATTTTATTTATTTTTTTAATGATCCGTCGTATGTTTTTAAATAAGTTATAGCTATTTGCATTTTAGGAAATACACAAATATTGACATTTATCTGGGTGAGACAGTTACATTTTATTCCGCTAGAGAACCCATTCCAATCGTCAATGTCGGTGAGTATTTTGTCATAAGCTACAATGCCATCTGTTAGAATTAATGTAAAGTTTGAGAAAGTCGATAACTACAGTATGCAGTTTGAATTTTTTTAAATTACCATTACCAGCACTCAATTTAATCGAATCAATAAAACAATTAAATTTTATTATTTACTTTAAAATAATAAAAAGTATACACATATTTCTCTGCTATATTGATTTATATATGGCAATCATGCGCAAAACTAAATGAATTTTGCCTTGTACTGAAATCGATAACCTTACAAGTGCATACAAACAAATGGAGTATAAACTATTGAGGCCAAGTAATTTTTAATACAATGATTTGTTCTATGGGTGAGGGCATCCATTTTTCGTA
The DNA here is from genome assembly GCA_963932295.1 of Tipula lateralis. Lineage (NCBI taxonomy): Eukaryota > Metazoa > Arthropoda > Insecta > Diptera > Tipulidae > Tipula > Tipula lateralis. Next base: position 20,482,289 of record OZ010739.1, read on the forward strand.
AACATTTCGAACGAAACATAAGAACCATAGAATACCACATAACCGACCCGTATAATAAATTCAAATGTTAAAAAAGTCAACAAAAAAAATTGGGATACTACCAAAACAACCCCACTTAAGTACTCGAACACGAGATTAAGGATCGGCTCGTGGAACGTGTAGTCACTTAGAAAACCTGGTGTGTTGCATGGCACATGTTTGAAAGGTTATGGGTGGGCTGGAAGTCGTGACTCTTAAAGAGACTCGATGGCGCCTGCTGGTGTAACCCAATCCAAGGATAAACTCATTTTACAATAAATTGGGTAATCTGGTGGGCTCTATACCTGAGCATGAAAAACTATGAAAGTTTTAGGCATTACCGACTATTTAATACAAAGTTTCAAAAGACGTTAGAATTATAAATTCGATAAAGGTAAGACAGTTAAGGAATTTTTCATTCTAGGAATACACTCGGCGATTTAATTTAAAAATAAATAGTAGTTTAAATGTGTAAAATTTGTTACCCAATATTCAAGAAATACGTCACATTTTCTGTGGTTCACCAGGTGAAGATATGGTGGTTTCTCCACGTGACTGTGTATGTTTATAGGTAAACAAATGTCGTATAAACCTATAAAATACCTTCCTCCTAAGCAAGAGGGGTTATTCATAATTTTAAAAATCCTTTGTTTGATATTGAACTTTTATTAAGCTATCTCACCTGCCAGTATGATGAAATATTCATCTCAGGTGACTTCAACTTCGATTTACTACAGGATAGGATAGTATGTTCTCTCGAATGTATTTAAATGTTTTGCACAGTCTTATAGTATCAGTACATAATACTGGTGAACCAACTTATTTTTGTCCAACCACTAACGGTATCACTTCTTCTTTTATTGACCATGATTTGTCGTTCACCCATAAATAACTCTATTTCTTTTTTCAATCAATTATCTCTCGATTTATGATATCATCATCACCTATTAGTATTCTCTACTAATTTTTACTCTCACCCGGAGCCTAAAAGGTTTAGTTTTAGGGTTTTTTCTAAAATAGATGATTCTCAATTAGCACTAGTTTGTAGCTCTATTCCTAGAGATAACATTTTTTCTCTTGATTTGTCTACTAGTCAAATCTAGTTTTCCAGTAGATTTATTAATTCAGTTTTCGATAGTTGCGTTACTCTTAGATGAGTGATAATTAAACCTACATCTCCTCCATGGATGTCTGGAGAAATTATGGATGCAATCAGATTAAGGGTAGATACATTTCGCTTATGAAAAAGATTAGGAGATAGTGACAGTTTTTTAGTTTACAAACAAGCTCGCAATAGGGAAGAAAGATTGATTAGGGCAGCCAAAAGGCCGGGATAAATTAGATCCCTTCCTTCCACCAAGGTTTTTTTGACGTAATGTTCGGAATCTAGGTCTAAGCAGGTGTCGAAATAATGGTATTTTAGATTTCAAAGCTGACGATATAAATTCTTATTTTATTAGCTCGAATCCAACTTTGGTTAGTCCTTTGAAGATGTCAGATTTTGAATTACAATAAAGGTAAGGACAAAGAATTTTTCAGTCTAAGAATACGTTCGGTAATGTTAATGAAAAATCCCTCTGTCAATAATTTGGAGTTCTGAATTCAAGTCTTCAATTACTCAGTGTTTTGAGACCCAATGGCCAATTTCGCTCTCTGTTTTCCTTTATGAAAGACGTTATGAAATATACTAAGGAAGCTTGGCGATTCTTAAATTTATTCAACTATTCTTAAAAATCGAACTTTTATTGACAATTTTGTACCACGTTATTCGGTTTGTACGGTGAACATCCTTTGCGTTAAATATTGAGTTTATTTTGCATTTTTTATAAATATTTAAATATTGTACCGACCAGAGATGTCGCTAAGGTCACGGCAATAATTTATACATTGTATAATGCAAATAACTTATAATAACTATATAAGGGAAATCGCGTCGAAAACATGTGCCAACATGATATAATTCCGGAGAAGATTAAAAGATGGCACTAATAGAAGTTGAACGAAATGTTTACATTTTTTAACTGCAGTTTTTTATATTCAACGAATAATTAACGAAACCAAAATTTAAAATCTACAAAAAAAGAATTAATTTTATAATCGAAATTGGACATTCCCAGTAAATGGGACTATATTTATAAATAATAATAAATAAATAAAACAAAATTTGTTTTTTTTTTTAAATTATGTCATTTCATTAAAAATTTACTTCGCGTGCCATCTATGATTCTAGTTAAAATGCCATCTAGAAATCTTCTCAGAAACTTATATTTAACGAAATCATGCTGTCGTTGGCATTAACTATGGAAATTGACAAATAAGTTATTTGGTTTTAGGTTCAAAAGTATTGAGTAAGTTCTCTAAGAATTGTAAGAATATTTACCAAAGCTAAGGTATTATACACTTCTCCCTCTCGAGGCTCTTTTCCTGAACCTGTACCTTGATCAATTCAATATAAGATCTGAGTCACTGCCCTGACATTGCTAATACTTCTTACTAATCCCAAAAGATGTCCTTGTAATCCATTTTGAAATTTGATTGGTGACTTTAGTGCTAGGATGATATAAATGAAACCGACTTATGTAATTATATATAGGTTCGTATTCCCGACATCAAACTGCAACCTAAATTAGATCTCAAAGTGGCAAGTACATTCTTTCCTCCTTAAAACACCGATTTGGAAAACTGGACACATCTAAGTAAAACATCCCGAAACCAAATTGACCATGTGTTGATTTGAAAACGGCGGGCTCGGGTTGTCCAAGAGACGTGATATCGTATCGGTCTTCAAACAAATTCTTAGACAGTGACCAATTACCTGGCCATTACAAAGCTACGATTGAAGTGTTCGTACGAGTCAGTCCTTACGACTCCATTACTCCACCTCCTTCTGAGAAGTTTACATACCTTTTGTAGGTTATTGTAAGGATAAAACCATTTCACTAATAGCGGGTTGTGATGCTAATAAACATCACTCTTCAATCAAATAAAAATTGGATATTTTAAGTTCAAAAATATTCTTTATAGTAGAATTTTTATTTTTTGTATTATAAATTTATTTCGGCAATCAAGTTGCCATCTTCAGTATTTATTATGAACTATTGTTCATAATAAATACTGAAGATGGCAACTTGATTGCAGAAATATATTTATAATATAAAAAATAAAAATTCTACTATAAGGAATATTTTTGAACTTAAAATATCAAATTTTTATTTGATTGAATTTAAAAGTGGAATAAGTCACACATAAGAGAAATTCTTAACATGAATTTCAACAACATCACTCTGTATAGGGGAGTACTAACGTTAGCCTATGTTTCTGATCTGTTAAACTATTTAATTTCCTCTGAGTGAAATACTATCAATGTTATTCTACTTTTGTTAACTCTGCTTGCAGGGAGGTGATTAATTTGTGTTCCGTGACCTTCACTAAATTTATATTTAACTGGAGAGTGACGAATAATATTCTCTTCGATCACAGGTGCATTTCCATTAACATTAATCTTAAAAGAACACCGCTTAAAACTGGAAGCATGATCTCTTGAGCTTATTACTTACTCGCATTAGCTATAAGATTCAATTGTAGACATTGAGCTTCTGCACTTTCAAAAGCAATCACAACTGCGTTATAGTATTAGTGCCCATTTATCTCTAACCAAATAACTCGGAACAAGCCTTTCTGGTGTTCTGCTCTAAAGAGGTTACGAAAATCTACCATAAGACTACAGAATAAAGAAGATCTAATCTTCAATCTAATTGGGATACTTTCCTAGCTACTCAAAAGGTGTACAAAAAAGAATTAAGAACATCACAGAGATCCTACTAGCAAATCGTCCGTGAGGAAATAAATAGCTTACCTGCCGTAGTTAGACTAAACGAGTCGTTGAGCAGGAATAATAACTGTAGACTTGATTCACTTCGTTTACTCAATTACGAGCCTACTTCTTCTGAAAAGAAATAAAACCATAATATCATTGCGACCGACAAAACTGTTGTAGCCGCCATTGCAACCATCAAAACTGGTGTAGTCACCAACGATTTGGATGTAATTTCTAAAGTCGGAGTTAGTATGCAGATTAATTAATTATGAGGTCCGTTGAAGTTTGTTCTTTTTCGAACCCTTCAAATCTGCCGATCCTAATGGTATATTTCCTGCTGTATTACAGTAGGGAACGAGATATGTTAAGCTATGGTAACTCTAAATAATCCAGGGCATGAAAAGGATATAGATAATCCAGACATTGATGGTGGTACCCAAGAGTCTTGTAGCAGAAGTATTGAACGAGTACCATGGAGGCAAGAGTTTTTATAACCAAAAAGACCCTGACAAGATCCTCGAAAGGTCCTACTGATTGGGATCGAAATGTCTGTTGTTAAAAAAGAACTAAAATCGGAACAATTGTAAAAACCAATGTTACATTAAGAAGAGATTCGAAAAATAGCCGGATTTGAGGTTAGATTCAATAATAGCACGGTTGCGAAAGGATAACTAGAGAACTGTGGTCTAAGAAGAAACAATTTGAAAAAGATTCTTAGGTAAGAGGTTAAAGTCCTGTTAATCGTGTTTATATATGGTGAGGCACTAACAACAAAATCCATCTCGTCAATTGCCAGAGTTTGCAACTCTAGCGAGACAAATACCACCAAAGCATAAATATAGTGTGTGGATCACATTCCTATGTCATTGAAATTATTGAGCATTGAGTCTGTAATTTAATGAATCCGAGTAGCTTGTTAGGTACATACACAACTTTTTCGTGCAATAACTTACGTTGTGATTTGTTCATCAACATTTTTTTTCGTTTATTTCTATGCCATCTGTTTTGGGGCTCAAGGCACTCCCAACTTTTTTGCGGTTCGCTTATTTACGTCCTTACCTTACGCTTTACAGCCAAATCGAGAGCGTACGGCTATAGGGCCGATTTACCTAACCATCTGCACATTGCATAGCTTCATGCCAGCCTATAGTACTGACATGGAAGATGGGTCGGCCCATGGATTCTGCACTCCAACAGGGGTTCATAGTTGTGTTCATTCACACCACCGATCGTAATCAAATGGTGAAATATCCCTTTTGCATCCTGCCCCTATCGGGATTCGAACCCGTTACCTCCCGCTCCAACTGCCGCAGCTTTAACCACTGCGCCACCTGAGCGGCCCATCAGCATTTTTGAACTGATTCTTCATACATTGGCAAACACACTGTCCGGAAAACCTAGTTCGGAAAAAAGCTACTGATATCATATTTATTGATGATGATCATACCTGAATATTGGCACCAGATTTCGATCAATTAAAGCTTTCTCTTGCTAGTATAGATTATCGGCACGATGGTGATCTTTGGAGGGCATCTCTCAAATATATTATGTTAAAACTGATTGATGTGTAACTACGCTGAATGGTCTATGAATGTCCTTGAACCTATCGTGGATATTGAGACATTTGTTAACGTTTCGATGATGCCTGACATCCTGTAGGGATACATTAAATTATTACAAGGTACAATCCATGTTCCAAATTTTATAGTGTTGTCCAGATCTCATACTCTAGCCTATTCATTTAGCAGCAGGGTCAATTTAACTCTCTTCATAAAACCATTACCGTACATACCGAACCTTATGTAATAATGTTCGCTTCATTCACAATATGAACACAATCGAAACATTTAAAATTAAATAATTGTTCCATTTATATATTTGCACATTTTTTTAATTGTTTTAATGTCCATAATACTCATTATAATTTATAAATATTCTATAAATAATAAATTTTTACTAGTTTTAAAATCAGGTTAGTAGGATTAAGAGCAATATAACACAAGACTCATTGCTTATAAATTTGAATAAGAAATTGTTATTTTGGCGATTGAAAAACATCCCAAAAAAATATTATCAACAATAAATAATTTTAATTAATGTATACCTCAGTGAATATAAATTTGTTTCCATTTTAGGATATTATATTTTGATGTAAAAATTGATAATTGGCCGCAGATGTAGAATTCAATAATCCTAACCGCTGTTTTTGTTTTCGTTGTTCTGTCATCTGATCCTTGAGTTCCATTAATTGTTGTGACAGATTCGAAACTAAAATTTGGGTCGATTCTAAGTATGCTTGCAAACTTCGCAGCTCAATTTGTTCACCTTCGCCATCGATCGCAGCTAAAGACATGGCACGTAATCTAGGGAACCATTCTAATACACCAGCTTTAACCATTGCGTATACATAACTTTCAGGTCCTGTAAATTCGGTTGGATCTTTTACCTTAACCAATACAATAAAATACAAATAGTGCCACATATTGTGCTCACATTTTATATGCTCCTCGAAACTAACTGTTTTATTATCGAATGCCGATCGATTTAGACCGCATATAAAACAAGTATTTTTTAAGATCAACTCTTTTTGTTGTTTTTCACTTCTTAGATCGGCAAATGTATCAATGATAACACCAAAAATTAAATTCAATACGATAATAATAACAATGAAGAAGAACAATAGATCGTAAATAACTCGAGCTACAAATAATGGTTCACTACTGCTAGGCGCTCTAAGTATATCGCCAATTCCACCACCATTTCGTAATCCTTGGTTCATGGTAGTCACAATACACATTACTAATGAATCGCATGCCCTTTCTTTTTTTTCACCATCACCCCCACCATCGTTAATAGTCTCATCGACAACGTTGTTAGCATCACATATTTTATTTTGATTCAACAAGTTTGGTGGTAGCATATGACTTTGATATCGGGCTTCATTATCCATTCCTAAATTAGACGGTGGAACCAATTCCTCGTCAACAGGTACCAAGAAATCATCTTTGAAGAACATGTAACCAATGATTGAAAACATGTAAACGAGAATTAGGGCTAGAACAGCCGTTAATATAATTGATCGGCCATTTCGGGTAACCGACCGAATTACATTCAATAGAGTTTCCTCACGGTATACCACATCAAAAAGCTGAAACAATAAAAAAATATATTTATTAGCATTGGTATCGAGATTATTACATACTCTGTGCTGGCACTATAAAATAAAGTATAGTCTGAAGTCTGATTTCAGCCAACAACCCTTATAAATATCTTCGTAGGAACAAAATCAAGTTCACACGATTCTAAAAAAAGAAAGCTTCTATTTAAATTCACCAACAAAGAGATGATTGTCCGGATTTTATAAACGTTATGGCCATTCTCTGAACTACATATATTGTTTGAGCATACTTGAGAGTCTGAAGCCTGTTTATATTCAAGGATTGCAAATATGTAGTTGTTCAATGGTATTCAAAAAGGAGAAACGGCTTTATGATTAGTCTTACGTTCGTGAAAGGGTCATATACACAAACCAAGCAGTGCCCTTCAAACAAATATTTTATGCTGGAAGATGCCTCTCCCACAGAAGATTAAGGAAGGCCAAAAAGAGATGGTTGTCCCATATCTTCTGGTGCAGACCATCAAAGTTATAGTCGTTATTTCTCCCATAAAAGTGGAAGCTATATCAAACTGCCCAATTTATCAGCCAATTCGTTTCCTTTGATATTCATGAGACTAGGTATCCAGTGTCTCACTTCACTGCCTAACCTGACACTAGCCAGATTACAGTAGACTGATCTATCAGTAAAGACCATTATATCGTCACCGGAGAGGTAAGTCCGGTTGGTGCTTCTCGATAATAATTATGGTGCTTCGACAAATGGACAAATTTTGGCGAGCGGCTGTTTACGATGTACAAATTCTGATCCAAAGATCAAGCGGCTCAGACCCACTATCATTTCAAGAGCTGTGGTGGATGTGATATACATAGCTCACAGAATACATATAGAGAAACAAGTCATTGAAGGCTAGATTATGGAACCGAAACATATAACCAGTGTACGCGTCTGGATTTCAAGCCCTACGATTTATCAAATGTTCATATTTTCAGTAAAAGTTACAAACTTTCCCAGGGTCCTGCGCCTTGTGAAAATAACCATCACAGTTTCCCAAGGGTAAACTAGCGGGTTTATTATGAAATAAATCCGAGTTGGGTTTTCCGTTAACGGATGAATACGTGCTATTATAAAACTAAACAGCAAAATCAAATTGGATTTTTCCAAACGCACAAAACAAAATCCGATTGCTATTAAGTTGACATATTTTCTTTCGAATGATCGTATTTTGACGTTTCTATATAAAAATAAGCAAAATTCATAAAATAATTACTAATATAATAATAACTAACTTAATAAATTTGTTTATATAGAAATCCGACAATACAAGCATCATAATAGTGTAAATCCGTGATTTATTTCATAATAAACCCTCAGTATTATTGCGATGTATTGGCATAACCCTGACAGTAAAATCCGTTGTCGTCAATTGCATTAGCTAAGTGAGTTGACCACTCACTTAGCTAATGCAATTGACAACTCCACCCTGAGGACATCCCGTTCTGACGGGCACCGTAGTCCTATCACTGTCTAGCGTTGCTGTAATTCTTCTTGTCCTGAGCATGGTACTAAACCACCGAACGAGTCACCTGCAGAGATCATTGCACTAAAGGAAGCGTCATCAAACGAACTTTTGATGTTCAAAAACGCTCCTATGGTAGATTTCTTGTTGTCCAGTGAGTTTTCAATCCGTCCAACGACTTTATGGAGAGCTATTCCAATAGATTTACCTTTCTGATATGCGTGTTGTTTGGAAGGATTTTCTACCAGTTCATTATCCATAAAGTACACAATCGAACATTTAAGTACAAATGAGGACAAACTTATAGGTCGAAAACAATTTGCTTGATCATATCTAAACTACCGTAACTTATCTCTATGATCTTGGAACGTATCCCAAGGTCAAGCTGGATCTGAATATATATGCAAGTACTTCCTACTTTTATTGGTAGTTGGTGTGGGAATTGATTTTCATCTACTATATTTGAATCTCACTTTCAGGAAAATGAATTTTCATAAGAACCTCTAGGTTTCTCTAGAGATCCTATTATGACCTTTATATCCTATAGTGACCGTTGTACCCTTTTTCATGACTTTATTTAGAGGTTTCTTGTCTGATTCCTCAGTATGTCTAATTCCCTATTCCACTTAGAGAACAGCTCTTCTCTTAGGTGCTGATTAGTGTTTCTTCAAGCTCGTCAGCTGGCCTTTCATTCCTCCGCACTTTTTGATTTTCATTGCTGAAGATATAAATGACTGGTTGAGATAGAGTCTATAAAGTTCAGTGCTCCTAAATTTTCTAACTTCATATTGCTGGTTAGAGAGAAGGAGATGTGGGATGGTCAGAGAGAGTAACGTCATCTGAGACTTTCCCACTCAGAATCCATGAGGCAAGAGTTATATCAATTACTTCCTGAGCTCGAATTACTTAAGCTGAGATCGCTAGAAACGTGAGGAATAATACCCTATTTGTTTACTTCAACGACGACTGCTGAAAGACCATTGCAGCAGATTTCTTTTAGGAGTCTGTAATTCATGTTATTACTAACAAACCACAGGCCCAAAGTCTCGGTCACGTATTACTGACCAGGATTAGAGTCTGAGGCCCTGTATTAAGTCCTTTGATTTTATTCCAGTGAATCAAGAAGAAATTTTATATATTTGTTTTTATATGTTTTTATATTAATGTTGCAGTTTTGCATGTGTCGTTCTATAAGATAAAGCGTCTTTGAGTGGTGCGAGTTTATCTGTATAATACTCTAAATATTTCAATCAAGTTGGGATGGTCAAAAAAGACAATTTTTCCCTGTTTATTTTTTTGCACCACATTTATTGTGACCCTACTAAAGCGAAGTGGAGCTTAAAACTCAGGGGTTCCAGCCTTGGTCCTTCACTTTGTGATAGATGGCTCGTCTAGACCAAAGTAAAGGAGTATGCCTTTCGATTCGCTTCCTTGGCCAAAGATGGACCGGGTTTTTCAGCCCTTCAGAATATTGGAAGATTCAAGAATCGGACCTGGGATAAAAATTGTTAAAAAACTCCTTACAGCAACCATGATTAAATAACATAAATTAACATCTTTCAGACCAAATGAAATAATCCCTACGGACACTGAATTGTCCATTTTAAAAGAATGAATCAATAGAGCTCGCTGCTCTTCTACTCAAAATAGTTAAGGTTAATATTAGTTGCTATCCAATTGACCAACCGCTAGTAATTCGTTGCTTATCTTTACTAAATAAACCATATTAAATTTAGCCGAGATAGGCACCGAATAATTTCTGTTTGACCAAATACGTAGTTATCCAAAATCAAAATTTGATTAGAACTCTTTTTGTTTGTTTTTTTTTTGTTTGTTTGTTTTTATCTCTACAATCTGTTTCGGGGCTCGAGGCACTCCCAACTCTTTCGCGGTTCGCTTATTAACGTCCTACCTTACGCCATTACAGCCAAATCGAGGACGTACGGCTATAGGTCCGATTTACGTAGAACCATCTGCACATTGCATAGCTCCATGCCAGCCTATAGTACTGACATTAAAGATGGGTCGGCCCATGAATTCTGCACTCCAACAGGGGGTCATAGATGTGTTCATTCACACCACCGATCGTAATCGTGTGGTGAAAAATCCCTTTGCCATCCTGCCCCTATCGGGATTCGAACCCGGTACCTCCCGCTCCAACTGCCGCAGCTTTAACCACTGCACCAGATTAGAACTCTTATAACGAAGTACTCAAAGCATAATTTTGTTGACGCGAGCGACATCTCTGGGTCAACAAAATAACTAAAGATTTCTGATTTAAAAAACGACGTCGTGGTAAATCTGAACTACAGGAACACTAGCGGTTGGTCGGTTGGAAAGCAATTAATTACTGCTTAACACAAATACGTAGCTATTCAACATCAATATTTGATTGAAACTCCTATAATGAAGTACGCTAACCATATTGTTGGTGACGCGAGCGACATCTCTGAAGATTTATTATAAAATAAAGCCGAGTCGGATTTTTTAGCTAACGGAAAAATCCGATTCGACACGGAATTACCCTATTGTGAAACTTGTATTGTCGGATTTCTATAAAAAAAATATTTAGTAATTATTTTATCAATTTAGTAACTATTGTAAATCTCTTTTAAAATTTACGTAAATTAACGATAGCTTGTTGCTTATTTTTATATAAAAACGTCAAAATATGATCAATCGAAAGAAAATACGTCAAATAAATAGCAATCGGATTTTGTTTTGTGCGTTCGCAAAACTTCGATTCGATTTTGCTTTTTAATTTTGATTGGAACTCCTATAACGAAGTACTCAAACCATATTGTTGCTGACGCGAGCGACATCTATGGGTCAGCAAAATAACTAAAGATTTCTAATGTAAAAAACGACATGGTAAGTCTGACTACAGGAACCCAACTTCGATTAGAAAGCAATTAATTACTGCTTAACACAAATACGTAGCTATTCAACATCAAAATTTGATTTGTTGGTGACGCAAGCGACATCTCTGGGTCAGCAAAATAACTAGACATTTCTAATTTATACCCCTATTATGAATATCACCTCACCTCACTCATCAACATGACGTGTATTGTCACTCGAGTCGTATTTTGGTATTATAATTGTCGCTTTATTTTGAGTGAGTGCATCATGAAGCGTTATTTTCTATATTTTGTTGTTTTTAAGTTGGTAAATATTATTTTTTCTTTTGATTTCGGTATGTTTGACGTGTGGTGGTGTGTCAAAATAATAAATTTCAAGTTTTAAAAAGTAAATTAATTTAAAGTTTCTAGTTCAATTTATTTTAATAATTAAATTTTTCAAAAATTCCAATATTGACCGATGTCTGGATTTAATTTCCATTTTCCAACAAATTTTGGATACTGACTGCCTTTTGTAATTTAGCAAACTGACCGCTGTTTTAGAAAATTATTATTAAAAAAGAAAATTATTATTTATAAATCGAAAATTATTGTTTTAATAAATCACAAAAAGAAAATTATTATTTTAATTTAAATAAAAACAAAAAAAAATTAAAAACGTATTTTAAGTTAGTCAATAAAAATTCTCACTTGCTGTCACCGACAAATTGTAAGTGAGGCTAAGGTACAAAATTCTCGCACACCGTGACATTCATAATACCAAAATTTCAGTGACGTCGCGTCACTCGGTGTTGCGTGAGTGACATTCATAATAGGAGTATTAAGAAGAAAACTCTTATTTTGTAAAAAGAAAACGCTAATTTAGCAAAGATAAGAACTTTTGTAAAAAGAAAACGCTAATTTAGCAAAGATACAAACGGGAACTAGCGGTTGGTCGATTGGAAAGCAATTAATTACTGCTTAACACAAATACGTAGTTATCAAAATTTGATTGGAACTCCTATAACAAAGTACTCATACCATATTGTTGCTGACTCGAGCGACATCTATGGATCAGCAAAATAACTAAAGATTTTTAATTTAAAAAACGACGTCGTAAATCTGAATTACGAGGCTACAAGCTTTGTAAGAAGAATGGACCCAGACTAAATAGTACTGAAGCAATAAATTCAGAGGATGCAATAGAATGGACAACAAATGCCGAAACGATCATTGATCGAACAACTGTGTTCATTCTTACCGAACATCAAATTATGAGCACAAGGTATCGTAGGGAAGGTTCTTCGTCCATGTTTCCCGATTGTCAAGAGAAACTTAAACCGAAGAGGGGCTTAAAATACAGCCTTGGTACAGATAGCTCATCTATACCAAAGTGAAGAAGTATGCCTTTCGGTTCCCTCCCTTGGCCAAAGATAGTTTATTTGTCAGTTTTGGCCGGATTTTGATTTTCCAGTCATTCAGAATATCCGACGATTCTAGAATCGGGTCCGGAACAATAACTGTACTCGTTATAGCAACCATGCTTAAATAACACTCAATTTAACCTTGCAGAAGGAAATGAAACACTTCCTAGGGACACAGAATTGTTTATTTTAATGGGACAAATCAATAGAGCTGTTACAATTAACCTTGTACCATTGTAACACAGTGTCAACTGTTCTTCTACTCAAAATAGCAGAATATAATATTAGTTGATTTCCCATCAACCAACCACTAGTACTCACTAGTAGTTCGGTTCTTACCTTTACTAAAGTAGTTCGGTTCTTACCTTTACTTTTTAATTGGAACTCCTATTACGAAGTACTCATACCATATTGTTGCTGACGCGGAGCGACATCTATGGCTCAGAAAAATAACTAAAGATTTCTAATGTAAAAAACTACGTGGTAAATGTGAGTACAGGAACCCAACTACTACGGGAACTAGCGGTTGTTCGATTAGAAAGCAATTAATTACTGCTTAACACAAATACGCAGCTATTCAACATCAAAATTTGATTGGAACTCTTATAATGAAGTACTCTAACCATATTGTTGCTGACGCGAGTGACATCTCTGGGTCAGCGAAATAACTAAGGATTTCTAAGAAACTCTAAACTATAAGGAAGGCTACTAGCTTTGTTAAGAGGAAGTCTGCTTCTTTTGCACCAAGGGCTGGTCGAATCACTCCTGCTATTTACATATCTGTTAACATGCGATCCACTTCTGATTATTTTGCCATAATACAACCGTTTAAAATTGTTTAATATATGTCTCCATTTCGAGAAAATGGACAACTATCCTTTTGCTGCTTGTTTTTGTTCTGGAGTTAATTGTTCGGTCTTCTGTGTCTACTCTTCGATTTTCTGCTGTTGTTGAACTTTGGCCTCTACACTTAGATCTGTTTGTTCCACATTTCACCTTTTTAATGGTAATAGCATTTTTCTCAAAAGTATCTCAGAGGGACCGATAGCCCGGTGGATTGGATTGTTTCGATAAAACCATTCAACATCGGAAAAGAAACTAATCACGACAATGTAGATGATTTACCAAGACGGTCATTTCTTGTGAATGGTAAACATCGTGGTCGAGCGAAGATATCGTTGACATGAAACTAATGCAAGTGCTACCATCTGAAAAATGAACTAACGAAGAGACTAGAAAATTCCTAACAGACGAGTCAGATTTATCGATTACATTGAAATTTGAAGACCAGAACATACGTATTGGGGAAAGTTCCGATGGTAGAAATTAACAGTCACTAGTGATGGTACTATGAAAACGAATTTAAGATGCAAAAATATGTCTAAGCTGGTAAGGATTATTTTAAAACATGGCCTGAAGTCGATCCAATACCAAACGAAGCAACAACAATCGCTAATTTTGTGGAACATAACTAGATAAATCGATATGCAGTACCATTGGAACTGCATTTAGATCAAGGCCGTAATTTCGAATGAGTCGTGTTTCAGGAGATGTACCTTCTCACCCACAGTCAGATGTCATGGTTTAATGGTTTACCGATGCGTTGAAATTTTTTTTTTTATAGAAAACTGTCGATAGAATCCAACGCAACTGGGATAAGCGATACATTAAACAACGGGAATAATACTAGCCATTCGAATTATGTAATTAAAGTGAAAGAAGACATCAACAAGATACACAAATTCGTCAGGGCTCAAAAGGTATTATTACTCATAATCCAGTGATCGAACCTCATTTTGCTTGGAATCGCTAATAGGGATAATCGTAACAATATAAATAAAAGTTAAGTAATGCGGTAAAAGTGTTTTTGTAGGCAAATGCTTTGCACTCCCAAAGTCGCTACGCCTATTGGCTTATTTTGTAGTCTTTCTTAGTGGCTAAAAATTTGTTAAGATCCCAGCACGCATACTGTAGAGGCTCTGCATTCCGTCAGCAGTTCTATCGAGAACCAGAGGCGATCTCTCAGGTAGTTGTAGGCTTCGGGCTAAACTTGGATAGTCCACTAATCTGGAAACCTAATATTCTAGAAAAGATAAAGAAAATTACGGCAGGACTATACTCTTGTAAAAAAAAAGATGGGAACCAGAGATTATACCTAATATTTTTTTTACATTTTGGCGTTGCCCTTTAGTGGCCAGCTTGAAGACCTATAGCCTTGTGTATTAGAGATGTTCTGAAGAGTACATCCACTCAATAATTTAAGATTTTGCCAAACAAATGGATGCGATTGCAGATCACCGATCAGTTGATCGAGCTCTTCCACTAGGCAGATCTCTCATAAGATCTTAAACACTCCATTTGCTTTGCATCTGACCTAGTTTAATTCAAAAGCATAAAAGCACATTTTTTGAAGCACTCTTCCTGAATGGCCTGACGAATCTCGGCTACGAAGTAGCGCTGAAAATGCAAAATTTGATCTCGGCCTCAGAATATAAGCATAAAACTCTTCGAAATTTTTAAAATTTTATCAGACTCTATACCTTCACTTCCAAATATCAAATATTATTTTAAAAATAACAAAGAATTAACTTACCAATATCGAATAAAAGAACGGATGCAGCAATATTCCACAAATGCAGAACATAATGTATAGGCAATGGTATAACAGTTCCGCATCCGTTATAATTTTAAAGAAATTTTTCTCCAATGTTCCATTGTTTCCGATCAAACTGATTATATGAACACCTTTCAAACAGACTGTTACTGAGCCAAGCAGCCACAATGTTGGTTCAGGACCCATCGAAAAAATTAAACGTAGTATGAGCGATGCAACTAGTGTGCGAACACCAGATTCGCGTGGCAATGTTGATACAATAGCCAGCGAAATAAGAATTATGCTCCAAATTAACCACGACATGTGATTATTTAACTCAGGTACGGTACTATCGAACGGATAAAAGAACGCGACGATTAAATTGATTAAAACAACACAATTGAACAGGATGTTACTCCATAGCGACATATAGCTACTGACCCAAAATAGGGCTGGTTGGCCACGAAGTTTTTTTTGCCATTTCATTTCATTGAACATTTGTTCGGTTCGATCAAAAAAATCGGCTACTTTGCTACCTTGATCATCACGTTCGGCTGTATTGAAAATTTTTATTTTCGTATCTTGAGTCAAATACTCACATATTTCCGGAATAGGAAATACGATTTGTTCTAGTGTTCGATCATTTCGAACAATTTCAATTTGTGCAGTATGTGATGCATAGTAGAGTAGGGCCTGATCGGTTTTCGGATCGTTACCAGTATTTTCGTTTATTTTTAAAAGTGTTGCAAGCTCTTTATTGTGTTGGGCTAATTGATGGCATAATATGTATATATTGTGGCCCACTTCTTTTGGCGATACACCCTCATCATCGTCACTAGCATCTAGACTGCCCGAAATTAAATTCGTGTCGTCAGCTTCGTTTTCGTCGAGAAAATCTTGATGAAATGCTCGACATGCTACATCGATTAACTGTTTCGGATTCATATTATATAAAATTCTTTCGGCATTTTCACCATCTCCCCGCGATTCCATTATAGCTAGGAGTAATTTAGAGGCATTGTTTTTTAGTTCTAATACCAAATCCATACGATTCTTGCCCAATGGATTTATATCGTTAAGTATAAGTGCTGTTATTATATCGAGTCCATTCGATTCATGGGTTGCAATACAATTTTGATTATCATGACATGGTCCTTGACAATACTCGGTGAGCGTTTCCAGTGTTTGATTGATTAAACCCACGTTATTTTCGTTTATATATAAACCCAAGAGGCCGAGACCTCCGGTAGTCGAGCCACATATACAATCGAGGAACATTAATGTCTCCGAAACAAGATTATAATTGGTTTTATTATTTTGATTGCGTAACAGGTTCTGAAGATCAGGATTATGGTTCTCGCACAAAAGTTGAAGAAATCGGAGAACCGGTTGCATAACCAAAACCTTCGACGACAATTTATTTTTATCATCTCGCTCTTTATGTTTTTCCATTTTTTCAGCAAGCATATCATCTAGTGTGTTGCCAAAATTGCCATTTGTTAAACCATCGTCAACCCCCGATTGAGAGGATGATAAATTTCGAACGTTACCATAAGCCCGTTGTGTTGCAAGTCCGGCATAATTCAGTTCATCTCGCAAATCATCTGTTATATGAACTCCATTCGTTTTGCCATATTTACGAGTTATTTTATCGAAATCTTTAATATCCTGTTTATTTTCGTTCGCCTTGGCCGCAATATCAGCCGTATTCACACTCACTGTCGATTTAATTTCTTGTTGGGCGTCTCTCATTTTATCGTAAAACACTTTGAAAAATGATTGGCTGAAGTCACCGCTGAGAAATTTATTATGCATTCCCTTTTGAATTGTTGGATTACCACCTTCAAGAAGTGCGATGCCTAGTTCGATCGCTTCGACGAGAATCGATGGTGAATGAATCGATTTTATAACAAGCTCGACAACTAAATCGGATGCACCCTCTTTGTCCAAATGACTTTGAACTTCGTGTAACGTTCGAGCAGCGCGAATTAAATATTTGGCACCGGGTCCATGAGTCACGGTACTCTGAAAACTTTTTCCAATAAAACCACTTTGTTCCGATGCCGTTAGATTTCGATTATCGCCGAGGTTTACTTGATTTAAATGGTTGGTTGATTTGAGAGTGAACGTTTCACCAAAATATCGAAGGAGCAAATTATTTCGAAGCTGATCGCCTTTTTCACCATATTCGATATCCATCGCCATCATTTCCCTCAAAGTACGCAATACTTTTACACACAATTTATCCTCCTTTTCTTCGAGCAACTTTTCCGTGTGTTTGATTAAACGTTTTATAAAACCACCGCTAGCGCAATGGCGACGAGATTCGGTTCCAACCGGGAAAAGTAATTCGGAACGATATAAAATATCGACGAGTAATGAGAGTTCGGCTTCGACTAGCGGTTTTAATTGATCCTCGAGTAGCGAAACAATATCCTGGAGACCTTCAATAATGCTACGATCTAGTCGCATTAATAAACTTTGGGATCGTTCGACTTTTTGTTGTTTCGATGCGAGTAACCATTTCGTAGTTTGTCGCGATAGCATAGCCGATTTGTTGAACATTGATAAAACCTGACACTCTAAATCCAAAGGTATTGCAATACTTCGATTTTTCGCTATATCCGAAAGGGTTTTTATACAATTTTCAATACTAAATCGTTGCGACGGTGACAACCATTTGCAACACGATACTTTATATATCGATTGAAGTAGTTGAATGAATATAATTTGTCGTGTCTGAACCTTAGTCGATTGATCCGAAAATGGGCTACTAAAAAATGTTGTTAATATGTTCATCACTTCGTTCACAACATAATGCTCAAGCACGGAATTTAAATTTTGATTAGCCGATGCTACAATGCTATGTATATCGAGCAAAAACGATTTCTCAAATAGAGTCCACATATGATTCGAAGAGTAAATCTCTTTCATTTCAACTTCAGTATCGATATAGCAGTGATTCAAAAATTCGACATATGCCTGTTTGACTTCGGGCAAACAACTTGGATGGCAGATCATCGCCACAATATCATCTAGCCCCAATAAACTATTACATTTGATTTCGGTGTAAATATTTTTGCCCATTGTACAGCATGCTAATAATTTAACCAATTCTATATGATAACGTAGTGGACTATCGTCCTCCAGAGTTCCAGCTTTCTTTCGTTCCATCAAATCGATAAAATGACTGAATGAAATTTTATCATTATAAAATATTAGGACATCTTCTCCAACATTAACCAATTCCTGCATAACCATATCTTGACATTTTCGGATGAATTGATTCTCAGCTTTTATCACCGTTTGAAGAAATTTCAAATATTCGACATGGCGGCCATGAATTTCCAGACAATGAACAAAATGTTGAATAACTTTATCGGTAACTTCATTACATAAATTGAGGTTATCCTTGAAGATGCTACACATCGTGACTGCTTCTAAAATCTAAACAGAAAAATACAAATATGTTGAAACTATTTTGTAAGGTTTTGAAATTATTAGTTGAAGGGAGGGGAATATATGGGCAAAAGATCTACCTATACATTACGGCAGTCTTTGACATATCAAAGGTTAAAGCAGAAAAGATTGCCGGCCAAATATCACCTGTCCTAAGAGCCCAATTACCAACCGTAACAGGAGTATCAGTTGCTCCAAAAGTTTTCCAAAAGAATATAGACCAACTTTTACCCTGAAGGTTAGACCATCTTAAAACATATTTTGAAGGTTCTACCGGACAATCTGTGGCCCTATTCTGGTTTTCCCTGGGAATTGGGAATTGGGAAAAAAAAATTCCCAATTCCCAACTATAATAATTCCCAATATTTTATTCCCCAATTCCCAAAAGTGTATTCTGGCGTGCTGGGAATTATTTCCCCTCTGTGAAACAAATAGTTTTAAATGTTCGCCACTAGAGTACCTTTTTCATGGTTTTTTTCATGGTGCGCTATGTTTTTATATTTGAATATGATTTAAATATTGACGGATGAATAACAAATTTAAAAAAATAATAGGTGTTTTCGCTTTTGAAAAACAATTAAAAATTTTTTAGGGTCGGAATTATTTTCTACATTCTTTATTTATTATGATTATAAGTATTTATGAATGAGCTAATTTTTTTATATTTTAGGGCAGATAAGACCAAATTTAAAAACAAATATTATTTATTATAGTGTTTTTGCCTATAATAAATAATAAAAAAAATTTAAATTTATACTCTAGTATTATGATTATGAGTATTTTACCATAAGAAATATGAATTCCCAACAATTTTAATAGGGAAAAATAAACGTCAAAACTGTTATAATTGGGAATTATTTTTTCCAAACAAAATATTTTTCCCAATAGCCAGAATACACTTTTGGAAAAAATAATTCCCAACTGTTATAAAAACGTCAAAAATTCCCAATTCCCAATTCCCTGGGAAAACCAGAATAGGGCCACTGGTGAAGTACATTTTAAAAGTAAATAGACACACACACCATACTATTTTTAGTTTGTCAAACTAACGGACAAACTAAAAACAGTATGGTGGTAATCGGAAAGGAGCAAAGTAGTAGGAGAACTAGAAGAACTTAAAATCAGAACTATTCAAGAACCTCAAAGTATACAAAAATGTTACGGAATTTCTGAAGACTTTTCGACTCAGTAAACTACACTCGAACTACACCGCCCTATTTAATAAGATCGAATGGTTCATGGGCAACATCAAATTGGTTACAGGGTTACAATGTTTTAGATTATTTCCTATATATTGACAGCATTCCATTGCATCACGTGAAAACAGAATCTATCATGGATGAAGGGTTCCACAGAAAAAGATAGTAAAAGAAACTCCGCAAGGTGGCGTCCTATCCCCCATACTCTGTGTAACGAATCACAGATGTCACCAGTGATAACTAAAAAGAGTTGTAAATTATAGCAGCATGGGTTACCCTGTAACCAAATGTTTACACATACGAACATAATAAAAATAAATAATGAAATAGGCGTAGTAAATAAAATACGACGTAGAGAACATTCGCGAAGTGTAGAGAAGCAAAATATCATATATAACTTGACAGCATTCCATTGAATCACGTGAAGGCAGAATCTATCATGGATGAAGGGTTCCACAGAAAAAGATAGTAAAAGAAACTCGGCAAGTTGGTGTCCTATCCCTCATACTCTGTGTGACGAATCACAGATGTCACCAGTGATAACCAAAAAGAGTTGTAAATTATAGCAGTAGGGGTTACCCTGTAACCAAATGTTTACACATACGAACAGAATAAAAATAAATAATGAAATAGGCGGAGCAAACAAAATACGATGAAGAGAACATTCGCGAAGTGTAGAGAAGCAAAATAATGCAATGTTCTACAAGTATTTGCGTCGTATAAATACGTCTAGACATTTGAGTTAAGAAACAGTTCAATTTGGAATTTCGAAGTGTTAATATCGGGAAGTGATAAAAAGTGAAAGTGAAGTGTTGAAATAATTATTCTGTAAAATAAGTGTAGTAATAATTATTTGTAAAATAATTGTGGAATTTATTGGGAAATAAATTTATTGTAAAAATGAATCTTTGCGAGTTTATATTCACAATCCAGTGATCGAACCGGATAAAATTATTTGAATAACCACTCGGCGAAATCGTAACTTCTGAAATAAAGTAAATAATGAAGTTCTCAAGGAACGTGTTCAAGTTGTTACCTATCCGGCAGATGTTGCGTGCAGCAGAAAACAGAGGTAATCCAAAATGCTCTTTTAATCGTTATGAAATAGACTAGCTGGTATGGTTTGACAAATCTAGAATTCGGAACAGCATCTGGGGCAGTATGCTAAGCTGGAGGTCAAATATCTTAGAAAAACTGATCAAGGCAAGTATAGTATCATGCAGTCGTGTGACAGCGCTGTTGGAAAAATATGGGACTTAAAACTTGAGCTAGAGTGTAGTGTTAGGCCAACACTAATATGGAGTTATACGTAATGCCCAGCTCTTCATAAAGTAACATACAAGAAAATATTGGAGAAGGTGCAGAGAATGGTTTGTATGCTTTTAAGCAGGACGCCGAGGACGTTTTCTAGTCAAATTTTAAAATTCATGTTCCTCATTTTCCCTGTGGACATGAAAGGAAAACCCAAAAGCAACCTATACACTCGAACATAATTGAGACGCTTGAAGAAGAAGTGGCATCCTTATAGGAAGAATATCCTTCTAGAGAGTACGAAACTGGAATGAGCTGGCGTCTTGGTGGACATTTCAATATCCAGAGAGTTGAGGTCTTTGGTTACTCAAATTTCTTGGAGAACGACAACAGAACTGGTTGAATTTTAACTGATACTGGAGAACAGAAGTAGGATGACCCGTTACAGCGCTAAGATTAGCAAGACAGAGAACTAGAGTCTTTACAAATTATAGATAAACAAACACTTTAACGTGCAAGAAATTTGGCCAAAACTTGATGTGCTATCAATATCCCCAAAGGGCAGATATTAGAGAGAGTGAGCTTTTGAGGATACCACTATGCTATAGAGACGAGCAACGATATTTAAGATTGTACTGTGATTTGTAGCTCATTTTGCTGAAAGTTACTTTCGTTTGAGATCATCAAAAAAAGTTTCTCTTGTATTGTAAAGATGTCATCATCAATATCCGATTTACTCCGTTGTAAACCATTTTTCTTTAAGGCTGGTCACCACACAATGTGCCCGACAGTTCGAAAAAAATTGTTTGCCAAAATTCAATCGATTATTTGAGAAACCGAACGCGAACTAATATTTAAAACTGCATTCATCAGTACTATGCTACTGGGTACACCAAGTTTTACATTATTCATCTCTTCAGAAGATCGTTATTTAAGAATAATGAGTTCCACCTACTAACTCTTTATTCCCGTACTTAACAGTGCCTCTTCCTTTCCAAGTTGGCGTCAGCTCTTCCAACTTTTAATTGGAACCATATTTAAATCTTTTCGTTGTTTATTCCTTTCTTGGTGCTATCCTTCGGTGGTCTCAAATATTATCTTTTTGACATTCTTTTCCTGGCTTACTTGATAAATTATACTCTTATTCCTGAACCGCGCGAACTAGAATAAGACTCGAACTTTGCTAGAGTATTACATAACGTTACGTCAGTTAAATTTTCAAGACATGTTGTATCGATGCTCCTAGCTAGCTTGGCTCCTAGCTAGCTATAGTCTTCTCAGTCGTTGTGTATTAGGTAGAGTATTTGTTATTAGCTGGTCATGTTGTTCTGTATGTTTTCTTGATTATTTCAAAATTGTTTTGGGCACAACAATGCAGAATAATTTCAATTTGGCCATATAGCAATGTGTGGTTCCGAAACACTAGAATCCACTAGATTGGCCCATATGGTTCTATTAGGGGCTATTGTTTTAATTTTTCTCCGTATTATTCCGAGTTCTTTCACTTCGGCTAGCACCTTCTCTTCCTGGACAGCGCTGGCCTTTCGAATTTCCTCTTTCCTTCTGGATTTCATTCCAATGATATTCATGTTATGTCATTCGGATTTTTTCTTAGTGTAACTGGTCCAGCTTCCATTGCGCTTTCTGATATTTCAATGTCTGTTCCTTTATTACCTAATAAACCTTTCTCAATCTCTTAGATTGACATCATTGGCGTAATATTGTTTGTGTCTAGACTCCTGATTATAGTTTGAGTGATGTTGATTTGGAGAGTACCTTCATTGCGTTGTCTGACAGCTTCTATATTTTCTGCTGCATGTCGAAATGTTTGTGTTAGCAGGAGAATCTGTGTAGTCCAGATCATTGAGACTCTTTAGTGGTCTCCATTGAACACTATTTGGGGATGAAGTGTCGAGTTTGCGCATGATGCTATTAAGCGTTATTAGAAAAGTAGCGGAGATAATACATAACCTTGCCTTACTCCACGCAACTTAAAGAATGTTTCATTTGGTTTTCCTTTAAATTGAACTTTGATTCGTTCAATTATTTTCATCGTGACATTAACTGACTTGCAGATCACGTTTCAACTGATTGAGTCAAGCGCACGTTCGAAGTCTACGAAGAGTAGGTACAGTAGTGAATTTGATTCGTTTAACTGTTATATGATGATACGTATAGTCTTGTTATGACCAGTACAGCTCCTTCTTGGCATAAATCCAGATTGTTCCATGCTTAGTTGTTAGTTGATTGATGGAGATATTCGCTCAAGGTTTACCATCCCTAATACTTTTATTGTGCTGTTGACCAGTGAGGAAACCTCTCCAGTTCCTGAAGTCTCTTATATCACCTTTCTTTGGGATCGTTATGGTTAAACCCTCTTTCTATTTCTGAAAATCCCAATTCTTCCGGTATTTCACACTTCAACTAATAGTGGTGTAAGATTTCCAGCAGTTTTATGGGCGTTGCCTTTGAATTCTTGAGCTGTTACATTATTTTTACGATCGACCTTTGTATTTTTCAGCTTCATAATGGCTATTTTAACTTCCCAATCGGTTAGTGGATGGGTTTCGTTATAGTTGCTATCTGAAAGTTCGTAACCCAGTTCGCATGTGCAGTTGTCCTCGCATGCGCATATTTCTGCTACAGCTGGTTCGTCTGCAGTCTTGAGAATGTCTTCAGTGTATTTTCTTTGATTATTCCTTGCCATCTTTTTCATTTTTTCACTGACATTCAACCGCTAATCGCTGTACATAGGGATTGCAATATTTTAGAAATGCAGCTCATCGACTACTGTCATTGCGATTTACAACGACGTTTGAAATATTTAACTTTAAGTTAAGCATGTGTAGCAATTTCAGTTTGTTGATTTGATCAAGAAACGTTTTCTTCATGGACTTTTCCAGTCCTGCTTGGCAAGACCATCAGTCAATAGCTACTACCAGAGCCTACAGTATCGTTTACATCTGACGAGATTAGTACGGCTAGCCTTGCGATTCCTCCATTAACTCGGCAACTTCATCGGCACTAATCTTCACTATCGAACACTTCACTGTTTAAAATAACACTAGCATTACAGAGATACAAATCAGTACAGTGCCACCTTATTCACCAATGCTCAAAAAAGTTACCTCCTCCCACTAATATACATAAATAAATGATAGATTCTAATACAAAAACGGAATTTCTGCTAATCGATTCAGAACTAACCGAAAAGTGTTTAAAGCTGGATAAAAAGTATTAAATAAATATTAATGTCTTACCCCTGGATTTAGAAATAAATCCAAATGCTTGTGCAGCAAAATTTGATTCTGTTGATTACTCAGACAAAAGTTTTGTAGAAATTCATGTGCCAATCGCATAAGTTCCTTCATTCGAACATCATCATTGTCGTATGGAATTTGGAGCAGATCCAATACCACCGTATGTACTCCAACGTTCCGCAATAGTCGTTGCTCATGCTTCCGGGGCTTGATCTGTTGATCATTTGTAATCGTTTGTATACACAATTTATTCATTCGAATAAGAATATCGTGAATTTTTCGATATTCGTTACTTTGTTCGGGATGCAACGAGGGACCCTCGTCCGTGTAAAATCCATTTTTTTCACTATGGTCGCCACCAATACTATCATCGTACTTAGTTTCAGATTTATCTAACGATTTTGATTTTTTCGTATTCACCTGACTAGCATAATCATCCGAATATTTTGATTTGTATACCCAAAGTTCGGATTTTTCCACATTTTGTCTCAACACATCTAAATCGGATTTAATTTGTTTATATGATTCCACATCGGTGTCCGAAACTAATAATTGTACTTGACGAAATGCATGCAACACTTCTTGTCGCTGACTAAAATGTCGAAATAGTAGATGTAAGGCTCCGGATACAAGAGGCGGATAGTCGTGCATAACTAAATGTAGTAAAACACGTAAAAATGTTCGGCCACCCTGTCCGTCAAGATCCAACGTCTCGGAATATTCATCGCAACCAAAAATTTTTTCAGCCTGGCTACCAATCAATTCAAGATCAATATTTTTTTGGCGCATTGTTACTGTTTCAGAAGAAACCGGTTCACTTTCATCGAACTCTCGCTTGAAGATCGATAACAAACAGCTGATGCGATAATCTAATCGAACGTCTAATATAAATTGTAGAATTTCAATTATTTTTAACTTTGTGTCCATCACAAGTGGATATTCCTTCATCATTTGCGTAACTGATTTTCGTTGTTGGACAGATATAACAGGTGACACCAATGCTGTACCAATTGGTCCTAATGTAAGAGAGGTCATTACAGCACCCATATCGCCTATTGATCGCAGTACTCCACCTTCCGCTAAAATAGGAAAGAACGAATTATTGAGACAAATCTTAAAAATTAAAATATGTACAGAACAATAAAATTCAAACTTGAGTGTTATGTGCGCTCCAAACTAGTGTCTTTAGAGGAGTAACTGGATTTTACCATAGAGCACCAGGAAACCTGGATGAAAACCTTGTGCCAACCTAAATCAATGCAGTAAATTTCCGAGGTTGCATATAAAAACTCCTAAACATAGACCGAAGGGATACCGACCCATTCTATGATTTGTTTTTGGGTCGAAGTACTATTTCGCAGTTCACTTACCTTAGGTTAGGTGTGTGTGGTTTTCACTCTACCCCATTAATACTCACATTTGCCCTACTCATCGAACCATCTTGAGCTTTCGATCAAGCGTGAAATTTGGCTTAAGTTCATCTTACTGAGATCTAGCAAGTCGTTCAGAACAGGCAGCCCTAGAGTGGCGCCAGACGAGAACGGGTGCAAAGCAATTAGCGTATTGTTACGACGTTTCTACGACAGTAATCATGTGAGAAGACCTCAAGTTTACCATGCCTATGAGGCAATGTACCGTCACAACTCTCAAAACCTTATTGATTGTACGGAACAAGACACATGCAGCTTTGACCGGATCTGCTTAGTTATTATGCACGAATTGCTATCAGACCATATGTCGTTTATTAAACACATAGCTTCCTTCTAAAGCATAACTTTACAATAAGCAGTGGTATCTTAATAACCATCCTGCTATGTGCAATAAGACATTTAGTGTCCTATCGAGCGAGTTTATCTGCTTTTATTTCTAGATAAATTTTGAACTTATTTCCCAGCTCGTTCATAAGTGAAATACAGATCTGGGCTACAAAAAACAATTCTGACCCATATCGATATAGTTTTAAGCACACACTGCATGGGATCGGTAAGGATAAAGGGATATTTCCCGAATACCGAGGGATATTCGTGTTTCCACTCATCAAGGTAAGCTAGCACGATCTTGCGTTTTAGCATATAATCTACCCAGTACCAAAATGACGCATCTGCCCAACGTCATTTTCCTTCTATCAAAAGATTCTTGCATTTTACCACCGAATAGTAGCATCCTTGTACCAGTCCCAGTCAGAAGGAGCAGCTTTTGTTCTCCTAGCAATTTTAAAAAATCTCTTAAATGTTTCATGAGTGTTTTGTAGTTCGTTCGATTATCGGTGAAGCCGAGGCATACCTAGCATCATGCTAACTAGACATATACCTGGCATTTTAACGAGGAAAACGAGGTTTCTGGAAAGTGTCAATAAGGCTTCTTACTATAGTCTTGCACTTCTGCAAGAGTGCCATTGGAAAAATATGTGATTTGAAACCGGTCCTATTTCACACGCTATATAATATCGTAGTAAGGTCTAAACTGGCGGAGGAAATTGTCGGTGACTACCAAGGAGGATTCCGTCCAAATCGGTCAGTCACTGATCAAGTTTTCTCGCTACGGATGATTCTTTCCAAGTACTACGAAACATCTCGCGATGTATACCAGGTATTCTTAGATTACCGAGAGAGACTATGGTATGCGCTTGAATATTTAGTAATAACGAAAAAATATGTACATATGTGTAAAATGACAGTAACGCAGTCACAATGCTGTGTTAAAGTTGAGAACAGGCTATCGAGAACTTTTGCAATCACTACTGGTGTTCGACAAGGAGATGCGCTGTCCCCGATACTTTTTAATCTCATGTTGAAATACATCCTTCGTAAAAGTGAAACACCGCAGGACAACATCTTATTCCGACAATCCAATCAACTTCTTGCATATGCAGATGATATCTGTGTGATTGGATTAAATGACAACGGAGTGAAAGAGATACTTGATCCACTGAAACAGTTTTCAGCTTCCGTTGGTCTGAAAATCAACGAGTCCAAAACAAAATATATGATCTCTGGTTTTCGAGACCAAGACGCAAGTGATTTCAGTAGTGGTACCCACACATTTGAAGGAGTAATGATATTCAAGTATCTTGGATCTCTCCAAGATACTTGAATATCATTCGGGCAATCGGGCTTTATATCCTCTACGTCCACTGCTGAAATCAAAATATCTTGCAAATGCGGATAAGCTAAAACGGTACAGAGTGTTCATCAGACTCGTTGTCATGTATGTATGTGAAAGTTGGACCCTGACGGATGAGTACGAATGGTATGGCCCAAAACGCGACGTTGATGGCACATATTCGTTTCAACCACGAGATCAGGAATTTAATGCAAATTCCTGATATCGTGCATGAAATCAAAGGACAGCGAGTACGCTGGCCCGGTCACGTTCTACGTGCGGATCCGAAACGAATGATTCAGCGATCTTTGAAGGGAGAGCCGCCTTTCGGTAGGCGAAGAGGTCGCTGTCGGCGACGATGGCTCCACGGCGTAGAGTGTGATCTGACACCTTCTGGTTGCTTGCAACAGTATGAAGAGCAGTATCGAAACCGAAGGAGTCAGATTGTTGACACGGCCTGTAAAAACCGTTAAAAAAAAGGTCTATACTACTTGGTCGTTAAAGACGTCATCTACCGCGCTCTGGATATTATCTTCTCCCAGTTGAAGGTTTCGGTAAGCATGAGGCCACCAATACGAGACAAGTCAGATAAGCCTTCAATTTTTTCACTGTTGGCTCCGCAACGAGTACCAAGCTGGGACGATAGTCTCAGAAATGTTGGAAGAAGAATGTTATGAACTGGTTGAAATATAATGAGGAAATATAATTGATATCGCAATTAATGTTAACCGTCAGGTGGCAATCAGTTTCACTGATATTGTTTTGCCACTCATCTCTTAACGATATGGGGTTAAGCAGTTCAACAACCATATAGTCGGGGTCTACGGTACCAGATGGTTCGGCATTTTGTAAACTTGGGGAGAACGTACATGATGGGCTTCAGGTAAAGGATATTATCAGTGTTAACTGACAGAAATGAAGTCATAATGCCGTGTCAAACTTTTCTGTCTTACATCGTCTAGGCACAAGACGGGGGCTTATACAGAAACAATACAAAACACAAATAATGAAGACTAAAGTGAAGTCATAGTCTCCATCCGAGTAACTCGATAAAACTGGAAGGAACGTCTATAAATTCAACTGAGCAATTCGTAGAGATAATTAAGTGGCCCACAATCGGACCATACCTACAGAAATCCAATAGAACTCGGAAGTTATTATTTAGATTGAACGGAATAAAACTGGTACAAACCTCAATGCAACGGAAGTCATGAAGCAAAAATGATCATGAAGCAAAAATGATCATGAAGCGAAACCCGGTATAGCTAAGACCTTAATCATCATTTCAGTCAAGAATGATGTGTACAAGCTTGGTTTGGTGGTAAAGTAGTGAAACTGCATCGTGTAGCAAGCTGGGGTAGTAACGTCTTTTGAAGCTGCCGAAAAGGGTAAATGATGGATAGTCTACTCCTTGATAAATAAAAGATGAACAAACGTCTTCACGTACAAGGACACTGCCTTATTAGGAAATTTGCAAGAATAATGGGCCTCGTAATGACTTCTCGAGAATCTGTTGGAAATGAAACACGAACAGACTGCTAGCCATTTATGGACTTATCATGATAACACGAAGTTTTGGTTTACCTTACTGTATCGAAGAGCAAACTGAATATTATCTTGAGAAGTAAATAAGAGTAACAAAGAAGTACTACACATTTAAGGATGTGTTGAGAATATATCTGGATCCCCTGTCGTGTTTAGAATCCATGGGCCGATCCATCTTCCATGTCAGTACTATAGGCTGACATGGAGCTATGCAATGCGCAGATGGTACTACGAAAAAACTCGGACCTATAGCCTTACATAGAGTGGTATCACAACGGACCGATCGCCGGTCTAAGTGTGCGATAGCAGCCACAACAACCTAACCTAACCTAAGATGATCTTTATTGCGAAAGCGGAGAATGCATTTTCAAACTTTCGAAAGATTGGTAAATACACATTCGTGCGAAGACCAAGTCGCGATCTCAGCATGTGTGCTGTGGAGGTCGGTCGATACTGTTAAGAGAATCTCTATATCGTTGTGTGCGTAACTTAGAGAAATAACTAAGTTCAAAGGAATATAATTTGGCGGGATTCCTTGACATTGAGTAGACCTTCTGTTATTGAAGATAAAGATGGGCTTTTACAGAGGTGAAGTGCCCTGTATACGGGTTTGTGACAGGTTCCAAAGTCAGAGGAGCACCGCCAAGCGGCATTCTATCAGCCCTACTCACATAACTTCTTTGTAACTGACATTGAAGTACTACACGTTTAAAGATGTGTTTAGATGATCTCGGATTCTTCATTAATCATTATTATATAGTGTGGGGAAGGATATCCTAGCTGTAATCATAAAACTGTAGTGTCGTTTGTAATTAGCATCGGGTTTGAACGCACCACAATCAGTTTGAATAGTACAGACTGCAATAAAGCTTTAATAAAATGAAATCACACATTAAATCGATAGCAAATAATAAAACATACAAAATCGAATCCACACACTAAATTGAGCTATTTATATTCATATATTTAGTTACCATCGGTTTCCGTATCGTCTGATTCATTATTTAGCTCAGCTTGTAACAAAACATGTATTTACTATACAAAAATACTATATTTGTAGTTTTGGGTAAAACTATTATTTAAAATTGACTTGATTATTAATTATATTTGTTTACTTACAGTTAATTTCCACTGATGGTATATTACGATCCTGATTATTCGATTCTGAAACACAATCCAATATGCTTAGTAGGGTTTTAGTTAAACGCAACAAATCATTAAAGCTATAAAATCCAAAATAGATCAAATCGCGAGCCAATTTAACTACTTCGAATGTCAATTTATTTTGATCTTGATCCGCGAATAACCAAACTTTCGAAGCAACATTACACAAATAATTCTCCACAAATTGTATTGTTGTATTGAATCGAGCTCGGACTGCTTCCTTATTATAGTCGGGTTGTTTTTTACCATCGTAGCTATTTAATACAAAAAAAAATGAATTTAGTACGTTAAATGCAATAAAATACGATTTGATCGACTCACTCGTTAATAGACATTTTCGTTGAAATTTCGGACCAAAGCCGAGCATATTTGACTGGTGTGACCGGCTCTTGAGGATCACGATCCACATGTAAATGCAACATTAGTCGGCAAAACGATGCTCGCAAGTCATACGGTAGTGTTTCGTTTGACATGCATTGCAGTATCAAATGTATGTCCAAATGCGGTGAAAGATTATTTAATGCTAAGTACTGACGATTTAGACACATATTCGAGAATAAATTTAATTGATGCCTGTAATAGTCGAGAATTGGGAATTCCTTGTCCCTATTCAATTTTATATTTCGACTTAGTTCCAATAGTGGTTTCACCTCCTTGAAAATGAAATTTTATTTATTTAAATTTGATCGAAACCCTTTCGACAATACGCTAATGGCAATGGAACAACGATGGTTGCAATTATGAATGCATTGGCTACATCATCTCAGTCTGACCGAGGTAGATTATATCCTGAACCGTGTCTGTTGCTTCGATTATAATAATAAAGTATTGGGTGGTACGAACTCATATGAGAGAACTGCAATTCGTTCAAGAGTCCAGAACGCAACTCTAAACACTAGCGTGGTTTTAATAATGCAAAATATTTATTTTCCTGACGCAGATAGTCGCTAAAACATCAAATGATTATCCATTACTGTATGAAATACAAACGGATTAGCAACACACAAAGCTGAGTTTCAAGCATTCCTTCAAACTCAATGGGTATTCAATTTATCCACTAAGCATCCAAACAGCAAACGATACGGTGTCTCACCTATAAGCCTAGTTGCTTTATTAACTGTTTGTTGTAAAATATTCATCCTAGTAGACCACCACAAATATAAACAGAAGAACGCAATGACCTATATTGTATCGGACACCTTTTAAAACACTCAAGCCAAATACTTATGACTCCAAGTTTTTTGAGATGGCACGTGTTGAAGTGGTGCTACCAGAGGATATTGCAAAGCAGTAACGGAGCACTGGGTGACTTCAAAATTGGCAACGTATTGATGCAACGTTCCAGGTCTTTAATATAGGGATTGATCACTCACTTGATCGAAAGAAACAAGGAGGTGCCAAAAGACCCAAAAGATGAGACAATTAAACAACAGAAGTAAGTGTGAATTGTTAGAAACTAAGAAAAGATAGATAACTTTATGATTATGGATAACACGATGAGGTGATGTTATTATAACAAACAACATTGCGGGCATTGGAGGTATGTCGAACAAAATGTTTGTGAAAAAGTATCGTTGTGCAAGTCTCAAATTAAACGATGTTTTGGACAGCCAAAAACCCTTTACTAGTGATCAATATTCAGAACATCTAAGGAATGACAGAATCGAGGATGGTGACTCCACAGGCGCAGAAACATCAAAGCACCCTAACCATCATTCACAGAAGATAGGAAGATGGAATCATCAATTCTAATAAATGGAGGTTCAACCAATGTACTCCGTTTTCCAGCGGGTAGGTGCCAAGGACGCATAAAGATAAGTAATGTGTTAGGATCAGAGATTGACATATCTGAATAGGAAAGTGACAGGTAGAGCTAGCGGCTGTTAACAGGTATCAAATCCCGAGCAAAATGAGAATACAAGCCTAGCTTTCAACGTATTCAGCTAGCCTTGATGACACGTCCGAGGAAACAATGCTAATCGAAAGGAGGTCAGGACGGTTTTTAAGTCGCTCATCTTGGTGATAAAAAAA
This sequence comes from Tipula lateralis, assembly GCA_963932295.1. Classification (NCBI taxonomy): domain Eukaryota; kingdom Metazoa; phylum Arthropoda; class Insecta; order Diptera; family Tipulidae; genus Tipula; species Tipula lateralis. The sequence goes on from OZ010739.1 coordinate 20,514,627, forward strand.
ATTCTTTGTACCACTAATATTCAAAGACCAATGACGTTATTATCTTCGGTTTCCAGTCGATAATTTTAAAGTTTACAAAAGAGTAGGTGACTCGTGGGTAGAGAAGCGGACTCAGCAAAACTAGTAGAAGAGGGTACTGATAGAAAACGACCAATGTGTTTTTTTTTTCAACAGATTTTCACGGATCGAGCTCTTTAAAGAGAAGTGTGCCACCATGTTAAAATTTAATCAAACCAACCTTCGACATGAACAAGAACATTGGAATAATGAAAACAAGATCTATGCCTTCAACGGACACATTATTGTCAGAGAGAGTGAATCTCTGTGAAAATTAAACTAGATATGCTTAGTTTTTCATCATTTAGCAACAGAAATATATCGTCAGCCAGTCTATAAGAGAAATACATGTTTTGATTAGTTCGAGCTTATATGAACCGAGAAGATAAGGTTTCACCTATCTGCGGAGCTCGTTTTAGAATCAAATAGAAGTAAAGTCTAGGCTATACCGCACTGGGATGCGAACGCGCATCAAATCATTCTAGAACATCAATTTGAGAACTAGAAGTAGAAGGAAGGTTCTAGATGTTACTTTAGTATTCGACTATATTTTTCGAATATTCGAAAATTGGAGAGTAGTGAAGAAACATTCTTTCTCCGATCACCGCTACATGACACTATTCAGATAAGTATTCACACTGTAACTCAGTTAACCTTCCTTTAAGTACTGAATAAGTTATAGAGAATGTTAACCCCTAACGTGCTATATCGTACCGTGGATACTTTAACAAATGCCTGCAAAAGGAGTAGCCTGGACTATGATATACGCTAGAAGCAAAATGATTCTCGGAACTAAGAATTCACGAGCAAGTTTGTTCCGAAAACTATTCGCCACAGAAATCTATAAATTCAACGGCATCGAGCTATTTAATTGAATCGAATGGCTCATGGACGACATCAAGTGAGGAATTCTAGAACTCTTGATAGAAACTCATTTTTGGAAAGCTCGGATATCCTGGTAATATATCACACACCAAATATCCCACACAGTTCGGCATCCACATAATCTTTGTGGGGTAGTTGGTGTGCGCTGAACCTTACCTGGATGTCCGCGCTTTTAAAATAAACCGGCCCTGACCAGATTATACTACTAGAATTATTTACAGATCACCGTCCCTTGGCTGAAGGTTTTCTAAAGCTCTTTGATATTCATAATACATGGAGGGAATAAGGCCGATCTTCATCGGGGAAACCTTTCTTAAAAGTCTCGAAGGATTGATAGAGATACACTTTGGTACGAAGGTTAAACCCGATAACGGGTCGCGATCTCAGCATGCGTGCTGTAAGTGGAGGTCGGTTGATACTGCCCTCTATCCCGTGGTGCACATTCTAGAGAAATAACTTAGCTCGAAGGAATATAACTTAGCGGGATTCCTTAAAATTGAAGAAACGTTCAATAACGTGAAGATAAAAATTGGCTTTTACAGTCAACCCCGTTTTCAACTTCGAGCTGGAAATTAGTCATAGGACCACCACAAAGTGGCATTTTATCAGCCCTACTCTAAAATATAAAAATCAATAGATTACTGGCAGAACTAGAGAGAAATGGGATATCAGAAATAAAAATGGCTTCATTAGAAACAATCAAGAAGGTAGTGCGAGATACTCTTCCAATGTGTATACACTATGTTTCACTAATAAGGCGAGATTTTTCGGTGACATTTTGAACAGTAAGCTTTGCTCTAATTCGAAAAATATGGATCTCATCGCTTAGTGAAGAACAGACGAATATCGATTACACTACATCTGTTTTATGCTTCGACTAGAGTTTACGAACCGTAAGCGGATCGGCACCTAAAAATTTAGGCCATTGTAATTTTTCACGGATGAAATTAAGCTTAATAGTGATAACGGATTCTTCTGTGACAAGCTCGAAATGAGCATGTCTGTTCGTCTGCCTGATTGCATAATTGTGGTAGCCACAGCTGATATCGAAATCCATGTTGACAATCAGGCGGCAATCAAGTCACTGGAATTAGTTTCACTCAAGTGTAAGGTGGCATCAAATTGCCACTCATCACTAAATGTTAGGTGGCAGTAAATTGCCACACAGCCAGATTATCTAAACTCCTAGCCAATCGGGTGTTCTGGGGAACTGACCAGAAATGGTTAAACTGTTCAATTGCTTGGATTATTAAGGTTAGCGCTTAGGAAGGAGGATGAAGCCTTGACGAACGATAGATGAATCATCAACTTACGAAACAATTTTGATCAAAATTGGACTTGAAGAACACTCGATTCTGGTTTCATACAAAGACATTAATACGTGATAGGAATACGTGCGAGTCACCTAACGCTTTAATACCCGAAACTATCGGGTTTCATTGAGAGAGTGAAACAGTGATAAATTTCGAAAGTGAAAAAGTCGTTGCATTTAATTTATATTTAGAGTGAAGAACAATACTAAAAGGAGGACATTTCATCGAAGGTAAGTAAATCGGAGTATAAGAGAAAAAACTGACTGTATCTTTGGTTGTTTGAATTATTAACTCAATAAGCAAATCAGATAGTTAAGCAGCGTTTTAGCCAAGCCTGTATAAAACAAAAATCCAATGCATCCAAATTACAATTAAAGGAGTGTATTCCACGCCATTAACAAACAAAAACTAAACACTTACCGTTTCGTTCCAGCATAGACAAATTTCATTGTCAACCAGTTTGATCCTAATTAGAATATCCGAATTTTTATGACTGAGAACGCTTTTACAAATCAGTTCTTGAGTAACAGCAATTGCTTTTTTATTCGAGACACACAAATCTGATAAATAATCTAAAAAGCGTGATTGCCATTTTTGCATATTTTTCCTAACTAGTCCTACAAATGTTTCAATTTCCGCCGCTGTAATATGTTTTTCTAATAGTTTTCGATTATTATGCAGTAGGGCAGTTATGGTATCCTCAGCTAGTATATCATATCCAATTTGTTTTTGCATAAGGCCAAAGTGCTTGGCTATATACTCCTGATTTTTACGATAGTCTTGTTGACTGAGACGTAGAATTCGATAGCACAATCGAAATATATATTTGTATGCGGAATTTTTTGGATCGTTTAATTCGTCGAGTCGCAAAAATGCTGGCTCATTATTAACTTTATTTTCTTGAAATGGGCCATGTAAAATGCGAAACAATTGCTGCAGTATATATTGTTCGCGAAGTAATTTTTGTCGATCTCGATTCGGATTATTTATAGTTAATTCCAAAGCTTCGGATTTATTTTGATCATTTTCTTGGCCAGCAATAAAATAAACAATGTCCTGTAATAATGAGATTAACGATTTACGTTCGTTGTTTGAGATTCTTCCGGTTTCCAATTTACTGCTCATCGCGATTAATAATTTACAAGCATCATTCGCAAAGTCCAGATCGCGCACTTCAACGGGTGGAACTGGTATCAAGGCAAATGCTTCCTTATCTTCTTTGATCGAAGAACAACCTACTTTCGACATAACAGGTTTATCATCATCGAAATCGATTGGTATTGATGTACTGTGAACCCATCGATTCGAACATAAATGCCTTAATCGAACATAGCTTGATTGTGGTACAAGACTATCAGCGCGTGTCATTGTTGTTGGATCGAGCTCGAATACAGATGCAATATCGGTGGAATGTGGTACCGAAACAAGACAATAGCTATCCTCGTGTTTAGGAGATTTCGATCTATCGTGACTGTCGAGTTCGGCCGCTAAATAATAACCAGTTGCTAAATGCTTGAAACGATATAATGAATTCCAATGTCCAGCACCACCACGACATGGATCATGCTGTACAACTTCGACTTCCCACAATGCTTTACTACTTGTTGCCGCTGTTGCACTAGTTCGACCAGTTGTTCGTAAAAATACATGATGATGTTTTTTGTATTCATCCATTGTTAGAAATTTTTCTTGTTCAGCATGAAATAGTCGAACAACATCACCACCTTTAAGAACATCATCCTGATTTTCTCTATGTTCCATGAATAAAGTTATTTTCCATGATGTTGGTGAATTTAAAACGTTAACTTCTTTGCATCCAGGATTATCCAATAGTTCGTAATTAAAAGCTACATGCAAATTCTGTTGATCCGCATTCACTGGATTTAAAATAACTTTATCTCCAACCACTACATTATCGCCCGTCGATCGTAATTTATAAAATGGCAGTATATAAAACCATGATCCTTCATTTCCATTTGCATCCAAATAGACGCGCATTGCATTCTTCTCAAGCAGAGATGGCAAACGTTTATTGACTGTTAAAAATTTATTTGATTTTAAGTGAAGCAACTGGAGAACACTTCCGTATTGTACAGCATTGCCGAGTAGCTTCTTATTTTCAATTTCATTTTGTTTCTTTTCAATTTCAGCCGCATGCTAGAAAAATTATTATAAATATTTACTAAATTCGTATAATCAGTATTTATTTTTTATACCACAGAAGGTTAATAATAATCAGGCTCCACCGAGCTTGCTGTTATCTCTACACAGCCATCGAGACCAATGACAATAATTATACATATTTGATTTTGGTCATTCGTCTACATCATCAGTACTGGGAATTTTAAGGAGTTCATAACTTCATTCATCGAGTAAAGCCTGATTTCCATTATGAAAATTACTGACAAAATAGTGAAAGCGGGATAAAAAATATAATTTTTCTTAAATTGCGAGTGAAGTACTAAATAATTTTTTATGGTTACTGAGAACATAATTATAGCATTAAGTCTGAAAAATTTTGTCGGTATTTTTTACTGAAAAAACCAAAGCGAGAAAAAAAAATTCAAAATGCCATTAGAGTGACAAAGATCGTTTTTTACCTGTTTTTATAGTGGATATATTTTGACAGATGCGTGTAACATAACCAATAAATTTCAATTTTTTTTTGTTTTTGAAAAAAGAGACAAAATACACTTTAAAACTACAACAATAAATTAAAAAAAAATAAACTTAACATAATTATTCATTATTTCAATTATTTTCACAATGAATTAAGATGAATGGCACAAAACGAAATGTTAAAATTATAAATTGGCCATAAAAAATCCATCTTTATTTTTCCCTAATAAAAATGCTTTTCTTGATATATTTTGTCAGTACTGCTATAATAATTTTCTCAGTAACCATAAAAATTTATTCAATACTGAATAAATTTTTTATACTGGTAATATTTTTTACTTCTCTCGCACTTTAAGAAAAATTATATCTTTTATCCCGCCTTGACTGTTTTGTCAGTATTTTTTCATAATAGAAATCAGGCTTTATGGCTGATTTCCATTATGAAAAAAATTTTGTCAGTATTTTTTACTGAAAAAGCAAAAGCGAGACAAAAATTAAAAATGCCATTAGAGTGACTGAGTTTTCCTTTTTTATTTTTTTTTATTTTGACAGATAACCAATAACATAACCAATAAATTTCAATTTTTTTTTGTTTTAAAAAAAAAAGAACAAAATACTCTTTAAATCTACAACAATAAATTTAAAAAAAATAAACTAAACATAAGTATTCATTATTTCAATTATTTTCACAATGAATTAAGATGAATGAAACAAAACGAAATGTTAAAATTATTCATTGACCACAAAAAATCAGCCATCTTTATTTTTCCTATAAGATATTTCTCCAGTACTGAATAAAAATACTTCTCTTGATATATTTTGTCAGTACTGCTATAATTATTTTCTCAGTAACCATAAAAATTTATTCAGTACTGACTAAATTTTTTGTACTGGAAATATTTTTTATTTCACTCGCACTTTAAGAAAAAATTAATTTTTTATCCCGCCTTTACTATTTTGTCAGTATTTTTTCATAATGGAAATCAGGCTTTACTGACAAAATATATCAAGAGAAGTATTTTTATTCTGTACTGTGGCCCTATTCTGGTTTTCCCTGGGAATTGGGAAAAAAAAATTCCCAATTCCCAACTATAATAATTCCCAATATTTTATTCCCCAATTCCCAAAAGTGTATTCTGGCGTGCTGGGAATTATTTCCCCTCTGTGAAACAAATAGTTTTAAATGTTCGCCACTAGAGTACCTTTTTAATGGTTTTTTTCATGGTGCGCTATGTTTTTATATTTGAATATGATTTAAATATTGACGGATGAATAACAAATTTAAAAAAATAATAGGTGTTTTCGCTTTTGAAAAACAATTAAAAATTTTTTAGGGTCGGAATTATTTTCTACATTCTTTATTTATTATGATTATAAGTATTTATGAATGAGCTAATTTTTTTATATTTTAGGGCAGATAAGACCAAATTTAAAAACAAATATTATTTATTATAGTGTTTTTGCCTATAATAAATAATAAAAAAAATTTAAATTTATACTCTAGTATTATGATTATGAGTATTTTACCATAAGAAATATGAATTCCCAACAATTTTAATAGGGAAAAATAAACGTCAAAACTGTTATAATTGGGAATTATTTTTTCCAAACAAAATATTTTTCCCAATAGCCAGAATACACTTTTGGAAAAAATAATTCCCAACTGTTATAAAAACGTCAAAAATTCCCAATTCCCTGGGAAAACCAGAATAGGGCCACTGGAGAAATATTTTATAGGAAAAATAAAGATGGATGATTTTTTATGGTCAATGAATAATATAAATATTTCGTTTTGTCTCATTCATCTTAATTGATTTTGAAAATAATTGAAATAATGAATAATTATGTTAAGTTTAATTTTTTTTAAATTTATTGTTGTAAATTCAAAACGTTTTTTCTCTTTTTGATTCAAAAACAAAAAAAATTTTGTAATTTATTGGTTATGTTATACGCATCTGTCAAAATATATCCACCATAAAAAAAAGAAAAAAGTAAAAACCGATCTCTGTCACTCTAATGGTATTTTTGATTTTTTTCTCGCTTTGGTTTTTTCAGTAAAAAATACTGACAAAATTTTTTTCATAATGGAAATCAGCATTTAAGGTCGAAGAATTCCATAAAGTTACCATTCTGAATATGAAGAGCTTTGATTTAATGTAATCAACGATGTTTGACCTTTGTGCATTCCTCATAGGATGGATCAAACAAAATTGTGACATCATCGATATTCATTCAAAATAATAGTTTTGTACATTCCTTTTGGTTGAGAACGATTTCGATACGGTCTCACGGCTTGGATAACACGAGTCCGCTCTTATGTCCGAAGTCATCGAGTTTCTTGGAGAGCAATATGTTAATCTCGTAGTTGTCGATTTTGTTGATGTTAAGTTGCTATGAGCTAATAAATAGACTTGATTATGTGTGGACGTATAATTATTATTAACCTTCTGCGTAGGATGTTATAATCAAACTTACATGTAAACGTTTTATTAAACTTGCATCGGCATTTGAGTTTTGATTTTGTTTTGCCGCTTTCCAAAATTGCTTTTGAGCTGAATACCGGTTCATAGGACATATTTTAATTAAACAGTCCCGAAATTTCTTGGGTGGATTACTTAAATCGCCATTATCAGGACAGACAACGGTACGATCGTCAACTAATCTGTTAAATAAATAAATAGCTCGTACTGTATTTGGGAGATATGCTAAATGAACTTGCAATTGGATGGAACTCTGGGTTGCAAAATTAAAAAACTTAACAGAAGCTCTCATTAGATCAGTAAGACAATTATATAGGTATTTTCCAAGCAATTTGAATTAATGGCGTCAGGATTACGCTGTAGTTACGTTGGGATCGGAAACACACTAGAGATTCCTGCGGGATCTAAATGGGTAAGATCACCAATATGTTGCATAGATCGAATAAAAAAAGAATTTTTAATACCAGGCATAAGGAGGATAAGTGAAAGGGACGGCCACTAGGACCATTGTTTGTACCTAGCTTATCAATAATCTGACTCTATCGATTACGAACCAGCTCTTCATTTTGTTGTAACAAATTACGCCACGCGCCTCCACAGCCATACCGAAAGGTGGCTCTTCCTTTAAAGGTTGCTGTACCATTCGGTCCGGATCAGAACGCATAACGTGAACAAACCAGCGTCCTTTGATTAAATATAGAAATTCTCATTAAATTTATAATCTCGTGATCATGTGGCTCAATGTCGTGTATTTTATCACACGCATGATTCTTCTCTCGAATATTAGAAACCATCTAACGCATTCATTCCCCAAGGTTTTACTCTTATATCCATACATGAGAATGGCTCTTATCAATAATCTGTACAATTGCAGCTTATTTGCCAGCGGTAAGGCAGACTTATGATCATGAGTAATGAGAGATCCTAGATTCTTGAAACTCATCACTTTGTCAAACGTTTGATTACTACTCAAATTAATTACGCCTTGGCATCTAAGACTAGAGATTAAATATTTGGACTCGACACCAGAAACCATAGCATAATACTGTTTTAGTGGACTGTTAAAGTTGTATGCTGTGCAAAGGAGAGCTATACGATGATAATTCGTCGGTTCGGCATAAAGCGGGCACTTTCCATTCTTCGGACAACTTTATTTTGCCTTACCAATCGAATAAGGTTAAAACAGTTGTCGAAGCAGACAATTTAACAGAGTTACTTCTCCAAATTTCAAGAGTCCTGAATTAATGCAATCAATTCCAGGTGATCGATTTTTCTTTAATCTCAAAATGGCCTTTGTGAATTCTTCATACGAAGGATCCTCAATGATCATCTCTGCGGTTTGTATTTGAGGGTATTCAAATTCAGCTTGTAATACATGTGCAACACTAAGTAGGCCATAAAAATGTTCACGCAATGTATCGAATGTTAAAACATAGATTTTCATCCTGGTCCCTAATATCTCTTAGGGTATGGTGCAATCCGGTGAGTGCTTTAAAGAAATCACGAGAATTGTGCTGATTTATTGTACTCTTAAGACCGTAGCCTTCATTAACATGCTAAGAGACTCAACGGTCGCCGTACCGATTATTAATCTCGTATCCGATTATTTAAACAGAGGGTGGTCGGTCCATCAATACACCCATATGTCTAAACCGGCCTAATACACCATGTTTAGGTGGTATAAAAACAAATCCTCAGTAAATCTCTGGACCTATGGCCATTCTATTCATTACTACTCGAGGAATAGCAACGAAAAGTTCAGAGTTTAAAAATATAGTCGGGCTTTCTTAAAACTTAGAAAACTATTGCTGTGAAAACATCAGCCGGGTTTAGAAAGCTAAAGATATTGTTCGTCATTGACTGGATAGATCTTAGGTTAAACTGCAGATCCTGATAGCTTACGTCAGTGAGTCTTCTGCAAAAAGGTTAGTGATACTTGGCCATAAACGACCCATTAATTAATTACGCGGCTGATGTTGATATTTCAGTTTTCGGGAAAAAATCCTTTCACAAAATCTCTCGATATGGACCAGTAGTTGTGATCGGGATAAACATTCAGAGACACCCCATTTTATAAGGTACTGACCTGATATTTTATAAGGTACTGCCTCTATATTTCAATCATTCGACCTATATTATATGGGGATGCTATTTGGTGGCCAGCATTAAAGATTATAATCTTGTTCCCCCAAATATTAATTCTACTTCCAGCTGATATGGGTGCCACGACATTTAAATGTGACTGGGAATATTAGAATAAATGAAGTCATTTGTTAGAGCATAAGTTTCCAACACAGTATTTTTTACCTGTTTCCCAATCCAACTCCAAAATTTCTGAGGCCAAGTCCACTGTGTATCAATGTATAGTATTGAGACGAGAAACGAGTTCTATCTGATACTTTTTCATACATGTGATAATGTCGTCGAACGCAACAGGTTTTCTAAGAGACTGTACGATCCATGTTATTCTCGTGTCCGGATACTTAAGCTCATCAGTGGCGTGAGACCCCAACATATCAGACTTTAAAAACTTTAAGGGCAGTGCACATATAATAAACTAAGTTTAAAGTGGGAACTTCCCATAGTGCTGTTTAACCGTAATGAACATTCTGGAATCAAATTATCAGTGACCTGATTAGACAGCCTTCGAGGCTACCACAACCCCAAATGTTGCCCGGTAAAGATTTGTTTTCCGAATAAAATATTTATCGGCTATCTAGCCAAAGAAAAGATAAACCACAGCACATTTACCTCTTCGTGGTGACCGAATGGCAACTAGTTTTGTGGGCAATTAACCGTTTTAAGTCACATATATCGACAGGACCTAATGGATTAAGTTCTGCGGATTTCCAATTAACTATGGACTTAAAACTGGCTCAAAATCCTCATCAAAAGCCAGCTAAGAGTTAAATATAATGTAACAGCTTTGCACTCCCACGTGGAGCTCTCCCGTGGTAAGCTTTCTGAAAATAGGGATCCTCCCTTCTCTTAACTTGGCAAAAACCAGCTTTTCGGTTGCAGCCTTCGGGAAATATATTTGCATCCTAATAGATACAGTGAATGGCCAGCAACACTACCGTCCATTATATCTATTAAGGGTGGTCTGGATTTTAATCCACAGAAAACTGAGCTGAACTGTTCTTCGAGGACAAAGTGAAGTACCTTGGTCTAATCTTAGAGAGCAAACTTAAATGAAACAGCATTATTGGAAAGAGATGGGGACTGAAATCCAATGACGTCTACGGACTCTATACTACAGTGTTTCAAACAATATTATATGATATTGCTATTTGGTGGCCAGAATCAAAGATTATGAGCAGCTTCAACGTAGGAGTACATCTATTTAAGTTCTAAAGGTTCTGTTTCATCTAACTACCCATTAATTAAAGGTAAATTAATGTCGGTGAGCGGCTCCAATCTATCTTTCTGCGAAGCTGTAACAATACCGGACACTATACAACAAAGATATCCCTGACCAACTACGCCATCCCATTACCATCCTCTGTTGGTTTTAAAATCGTATTCCTGACCGCTGCAGTGCTTTTCAGGCTGTTTCAATCGCGATAATGGAAGACGTAGCCTGGTTAAGATATAATCTTATATCTACTATAGAAAATTGTTTCTCGTCTTTGAACAAGATGGGATATTTCCGGGTCTTATACAGGAAGGTCTGGATATCATTCGCATCTGGGATACGTTCCAAGATCATGAAGAATAGACAGAGTAGTGTTCATCCCGAAAACTGGAAAGTCTAGATATGACCAGGCAAAAAGTTTTCTACCATAAGCATGTCCTCCTTTCTATTCAAATGTTAAGAGCGGTTGGTTTATAGGTACTTTAGGGATAATGGGACTACAATTGGGAAACAATCCGATGACTATATGATGATTTTTACTGATGTATTAGTATAGTGTAAACATGCTATTGCAGAGATTGTTGTATCTGCATCCTTTCTGTTAGCCAGGCTGCTCTAAAACCGATTACTTCCAATATTGTTTTATTGAAACTTGTTTCCTGAACCCGCTCTAGGAGTTACGTTATTATCTCTTAAGAGAGATATCGACTATCACTTTGTTGGTTTGCACCAGAATCACTTTGGTGGTTAGGTGATATCTTGTCGCCTTTCCAAGAAAAGGAAATTTCTATCTCGTACTATTCCAAGTTCATTCCAAAACAATGAGCAAAATGGCAATTCAACATCCAGCTGATATGGGTGCCACGACATTTAAATCAGCCCGTCATTGCACTAACTAATACATAATAACTAGGCAGATCTGGTTAGGGTTGGATAGGTTTAGATCCGTATAGTTATTATTATTACATAAAAGGCATTAATAAGATTTTGAGAGTTGTGACGAGACACTGTCTCGTACACTTCAGCGAAAGCTGGACAGAAGGATGTTTCAATGTGTTAGGGCGAATCGGTATCAAACAGTTATGGTCGCCTATTTTATGGCCAAAAATAAATCGTTCTCCAAAAATAATAAAGCGTCAAACTGTTCGAAAACCGTTCAATTATTAGTGACTACATACAAAACATACAAATAATATTGTCGAATCGACTGAGATGTATAAACATAAGTTTGTTTTTTTTTTTTTTTTTTTTCATTCAAACACAAAACTATTTATAACAAGTAATGACTTACCCAAGTGTACTTAAGAAACCACAAACATTTCCTTCGACATACAGTGATATAACATCACCCAAGTGAAGAAAACTGGTTGATCCAATTAAACTATCACCCATGATGATTTTATTTTGATCAATCTCGTTTTATTACTGCACTAGAATTAAAACGAAACAGAAATTTGTTTAATCTTAAAGTATCAGAGCCACAAATGGTTTAAATTTCCAATCTAAAAACCGCATTCATTAAATTACGATGTACGATTACTAAACGAGAGAGACGAGTGTGCTGTGTTGTATATATATATATATATATATTATATGTATATATATACAAATAATATATACATATATATACATAAAACACAATCTTAATTACAATTATAATGAATCGGAAATAATTATATCGGGTTTAGATTAATATCGAATTCAAGATAAAATTTTAACACATGTATTTCGATATGGTTCTGGTTGGTTAAGTCGGTGCATAACAGGTAATTAAACCGCAGACGACAATAAAAATTATAATTACCAGACCATAGAGTAATAAAATATGTTGTTAATTGCTAAATATGATCGTTAATAATTTCTCATTTAATCATTCGTCTGTGCTCTCATAAATATTGTCAATCACTCGTCTTGTGGACTTCGATATCTCAAACCTTACACAATGTCGTACACTTACTCGATAAATAATTTTCTTTATTAAGTACCCGCCCTGTTTATAATTGAGGTTCACTTTTAATTATAATAAAATCAAATTTAGATTGGAAAAACAATAATTTTAGACTTTGCCTAATTTAACAATAATAATAAAAAAAATATTAATTATGTTTTTGACGTACTACATAGTCATCTAGCGGTTCTATTTACAACTCTTCAGTTTTCCATGTACACAAATAACCCAGAAAATAGACGTAACGTTATCGATTCGTAAACGATTTTGTAAACATTTCACAATTATCTCGTTTTCGTCACATACTTTGTATATATCGCGGATTGAAATAAATTATAACCTAACTTAAACAAAAATAAAAAAACTTTATTTGGAAAAAAATTATGAACTTGATTTTTTAAACTTAATTTAATTGTATTTTCCTGGGCCTGTCTTCAATTGATTGTGCTTAATTTACTATGGTTTATTTAGCAAAGATAAGAACTGAACTACGAGCGGTACACTGGTAGGTACTACCATCGCTTGGTCGATTGGAAAGCAACTGATAGTCGCATTCTAATCTATCAATCGCTATTACCCGCTAGTACCACTAGTAGTTCGGTTCTTATCTTTACTAGGTTTATTATCATTTATTTAACAAGATAAGAACCGAACTTCTAGCGAGTAATAGTGGTTGGTTGATTGGAAAGTAAATGGATAGAACTAATTGGAAAGAATTATCCGTAGCGAAAAAAACATGATGGACTGGTCGATTTGTACGGAATCCTTCTCGGTAACTACCAACAATTTCCTTCGCCACAGTAGTAATTTGTATGCTGTGCAAAGAAAACCTATACCGCGCTAATTCTCGCACTTCAAGCGATCACCCTTCTTGAATATTGAGCATAACGCAGCCACTTTCAATTCTTCATTTCACCATACCAATCGCATAAGGTCGATAGTTCCATTATTTTATCTTGGCTAAATAAACCACAGTTAATTTAGCATAGTCAAGAACCAAACAACTAGCGAGTACTAGCGGTTTGTCGATCTTTAAAAAAAAATAGAAAACTTTAGTTGGAAAAATATTTGGATTTTGTTCTGACTTGTAACAAATCACAATTTGTTCCACTGATTGTGGTTTTATATCATTTCTTTTACTTTGAAATTTAAATATAATCAACTAGGAGTCTCTTTGGATTTGCACAAAATATTGTCAGAGCTTGTCGTTGGAAGTGACTAAATCTGACGACCCGTATCCGTAAAAAAAACATTGCCAAAACAACAATGACCCCCGCTTAAGTCCTTGGAAACGCGTTTAAGGATCGGCACGTGGAACGTGAAGTCACTCCGAAAACCTGGCGCGTTTGACGGCCTTATCACATGTCTGAAAGAGTATCGGCTGAAACTCGTAGCCCTCCAAGAAATTCGATGGTCTAAAAGTGGAGACCATGTGCTCCAGGGTTATACGTTGCTACAGAGTAGAGATAATCTCGGAAATCTTGGAATTGGATTCCTCATTTGGCCACATACAAAAAAGGCTGTACTGGACTTTCAAGAAATCGAGATTAGCCAACCTGTCGATTGTCTGTGTAATATATTGCGCCCACTGTTGTAAGCCAACCCAAGATAAGGACTCATATTACAATAATTTGGATAATCTGATGGGCTCTATACCTGAGCACGATGTCATATTGATGATTGGTGACTTTAATGCTAGAGCTGGCAGATATCAGACTGACTTATGTAATAATATAGGTCCGTACTCCCGACACGAAACTGCGATCGAAAATGGGGAAAGGATGATGTACTTAGCAATCGCTCATGAACTCAAAGTGGCAAGTATATATTTTCGTCATAAAATCATCCACTTGGAAAGATGGACACACCCACGTAAAACATCCCGTAGTCAAATTGACCATGTGAGATCTTATCGGTCTCAAATGGTCACTACGGTCGTCCACAAAATTCGTACCATTATCTGGTCACTGCTGGTCTGGAAATTATCGGTGACCAGCAAGGAGGATTTCGTCCAAATCGGTCAGTCACTGATCAAGGTTTTTGGCTACGCTTGATTCTTTCCAGGTACTTTGAAGCATCTCGCGATGTACACTAGGTATTCCTAGATTTCAAACAAGCCTATATAACTCAAACAATCGAGAGTAACGCAGTCACAATATTGTGTTAAAGTTAAGAACAGGCTATCGTAAACTTTTGCAATTACTTCTGGTGCTCGAAAAGGAGATGCGTTGTCCCTGATACTTTTTAATCTCATGTTAGGGAACACCTCAGGACAATATCTTATTCCGACAATCCAATCAAAATTTTGCATATGTAGATGATATCTGTGTGATTGGATTAAATGGCAACGGAGTGAAATATATACTTGATCCATTGGAATGGTGTTCAGCGTCCGCTGGTCCCAAAATCGACGAGTCAAAAACCAAATATCTGATCTCTGGTTTTAGATACCAAGACGCAACTGATTTCAGTAGTGGTAACCACACTTTTGAAGGAGAAATGAGATTCAAGGATCTTGGATCTCTCATAACTCACGGTAATAGAGTGGGAGAGGATATCTAGGTGCGCCTTGCCGCTAGCAATCGAGCTTTATATCCTCTCCGTCCACTTCTGAAATCAGAAAATCTTGCAAATACGGATAAGCTGAAATTGTACAAACTCCTGAATTTAATAGAAATTCTTGATATCGTGCATGAAGTCAAAGGACAGCGAATACGCTGGCTCGGTCACATTCTGCGTGCTGATCCGAACCGAATGATACAGCGATCTTTGAAGGGAAGCCGCCTTTTGGTATGCGAATTGGTCACTGCCAGTGACGATGGCTTCACGGCATAGAGAGCGATCTGGCATCTTCTGGTTGCTTGCAAAGAGGTAGCTCGTGATCCAAGTGGTCGACGAGAATAACGAAGAAGCATTCTCTACTGACTACTTTTTGACATATTAGCTTAAAGCATTCACACATAAACCCAGTTAGCTCTAACAGTCTGAGAATGACTATTAAAGAAATACTAGAGAAATTCCAATTTGGGCAACATTAAGCAATTTTGGAATTGTTCCTTAGAAGTGGTCTGCCTAGTTGTAAGATCAAGGAGCAAGCTAAAACCAGTATCGCAATTGGTGACTTAAGAGACTTTAACAAAAATAAACTTTTAGTATACGAAAATGATTTAACAGAGGTTCACAAGAAGTTCTGGAGATAATTTTGTAATAATAAAGAGTCTTCGAGTCTACAGGCCTAAGGAAAATACTGCGCTATTTAATTGGATTGGATGGCTCGAGGACAACAACAAATGAGGAATCCCTGGAACTTTTCATGGGTCAGAGGTTTACGAGAAGTCAGTGTGAAATTCATCTGTCATACTTCCTTCTCAAATCATGGGATAGGCTGGTTAATGAATTGATGGATGGATACCAATTTAAGTGTGTGTGTAGGTAGCAACTACAAAATAGTTATCTCGCAATAAAATACTTAATCTTCTTTAAAACAGAAATGTACTTATATTTTTTTTTCGTTGTAATGCTGACCAATACGAAAGC
The DNA here is from genome assembly GCA_963932295.1 of Tipula lateralis. Classification (NCBI taxonomy): domain Eukaryota; kingdom Metazoa; phylum Arthropoda; class Insecta; order Diptera; family Tipulidae; genus Tipula; species Tipula lateralis. Next base: position 20,530,821 of record OZ010739.1, read on the forward strand.
TATACCAACCCCACCCTAAATTTTGTGATTTGATTACTAATTGCGGTTAGGTGGGTTTAACCGTAACATAAAAAATTAGTGATGTGATATCGAAATATTTTATCAAGAAAAACTTAATTTTACTTAAAATATTAGGACAATATTTCTCATTGATATCAAAGGGAGTAACTATTACGTATTTTAAAGTTTTCTTATGTTTTTTGGGTCGAAAATAATTTCTATGTTTTGATTTTCTCCACATTCTATGTTCTATTTTTTCTACACTACATTGACACTATTTTGACAGTTTTAGTCTCAAGTCGCCATCTCCTATTTCGACAGCAGAAAATTGACATCTGCAACTTATCGATACGAATTTATTTACGCAAGGAGTATAAAATTAGTTTCAATTATGGTATGTACAATCTAAACTATCGATAGTGTCGATTGAAAACAATCTTTTTGTCTAATTTAGCTGGTTTTAGTATTGGGCGATTTGCATGTTCCACATCGGTGTAACAGCCTCCCTGCCAAATTTAAAAAATTATTGGTTCCAGGTCGAATACATCACATCCTGTGTACCGGGAATCTATGTACCAAAGAGTCGTTCGACTATTTAAAAACATTGGCCAATGATGTTCACATCGTGCGTGGTGATTTCGATGAGGTAATTCGGGTGTGACCAATAATGATTAATAATTTTTTAATTGTTCTGTGTATTGGTTTTATATTATCCAGAATACAAACTATCCCGACCAAAAAGTGGTGACGGTTGGCCAATTTCGTATTGGACTAACACACGGCCATCAAGTTATACCTTGGGGTGATCCCGAGTCATTATCACTTATCCAAAGACAACTCGATGTAGACATTTTGATTTCGGGGCATACACACAAATTTGAGGCGTATGAACATGAAAATAAATTTTATATTAATCCGGGTTCAGCAACGGGGGCGTATTGCGCACTAGAATCGTAAGTGTATTGCATACAAATAATACATTTTCTTATCAGTATTCTTATTTAGATCGACTCCATCGTTTGTTTTAATGGATATCCAGAATTCAACAGTTGTCACTTATGTCTACCATCTAATCGGGGACGAAGTCAAAGTCGAACGGATCGAGTACAAGAAAAGTTAGTCATGTACGGTGACCGGTGTCTCTGTTTAAATGTGTATTTAAAATATATTTTTAAGAAAGTCTGAAGATTATTTGTACGCGAATTATTCATTCCAAATTACAGCAACAATTATATATTCTATAGTAAATAAACAATATAACAAAAATGATATAAACTATTAAATTTAGTAGGGATTCACACTATATATTCAACATAATTGTTTATATTCGTTTCAAGGTGAATATACATTTTTTAGTCGTGACACAATGAGTTATAGATCAGCAACGCTAGCGCTAGTAGTATGAAAATTAAGGTTGACATCTAGGAAATAACTGGTTTTTGTTTCAGTTTGTCGTTAACCATTGTGCTATTATATACGGCGGTGAGATCCCTCCGCTAGAAATGTATTTTGGTAGATCGATCATCGATCAAAATAACAAATAAAATAATTCAAACGATGATTCGAGCTATATTCAAACTAATTATAGTAGTTGGTGGTTTAATTGGGCATTGTTTGCCACGGGAAATTAATCGAAATTTAAACAATGACAGTTGTGAAAGTTTATCGGAAGTAGTTTTGGCCCAAATTTTGGGCCCAGCATACAACAGTCGATATATGAGCATCAATATTCCAGATTTATCCAGTAATCATAATAATGCGAACGGAAAACGTACGGCAGACGCGGAATTATCCTTTTATGTAGATGACAAGTATTCGATGGATTTAAACGATATCCCAGCCTGGGATGTCAATTCGTTTGTGGCCGAAACGAATCGATTCAAACGATCGACATATGAAATAAACGAAGAAAGACCATCCCGACCATGGGATTGTCCAGCGACAGTGAAATGGTTGGATTTGGGTTATGATTATTTTCCACGATTCATTCGGACTATCGAATGTAAACAGCATCGTTGCTGGTACGGACACTTTATATGTCAGCCGCGATCATTTACAATCAAGCTACTGAAACGACGTAGGGGTGAATGTGTTCAACCACGAAATAATAAAAATCCGAAAGTGAATCGAATCGGAAACGCTGGACTACCGGAGGAGCTGCGCGAATTGTGGGTATGGGAGGAGAGGGCGATTAATTTCTGCTGCGATTGTGCTGCAGCAAATCATTGAAATGCTTATTAAAAATTGGTAATTTTTATTATAAATATCAAATCAAACTTAATCAAATATAAATTGATTTCATTTGGATTGTGGCAAATGCAATTGTGGTAAAATGAGTCAATGTGAACCTCAGATAATAAATTTTTTATACTACCTACCACAATCGGTGTCTAATTAAAATTCCGCTTTAAAATTGCATCGGCCTTATAACCGATTACAATGACTTTCCTAACGCCATTTCCGGAGAAAATCCTCTGCAAAGATTTTCGCTCTCGTTATTCCGTTGGGCTCTGTTTTCATCATCTATGCAGAAAACTTTTCAATGGTAAGTATTGAATCTTCAAATATCCTCTAAGCGATATCGGCTTGCAGAAACTATAAGTGGTGTGATAGGCTCCTCTTCGACACAAAAAGAAGCTCTAGACTGTGAGGTTTTCTACTATCATAAGAAGTATGCCCTTTAATACCTTTGTTGCGGAAAATTTTCAATTGGCTCCCTGTTAGCCTACGGGGAGAACTCTGTTAGGTCAATTTTAGTACGCACTGCAACAAAATTTGGTCCATACTCAAATGCTGGAATATCATAGCTAAATGGTGGGATTAGTCGATCGTCCTCTAAAGGATGTTTCATTCTCTTTACTAAGGTCTAAGGTTAGATTTTAGCTATTATCTGGTCCAAGGTATTCGGATTGAAATTCGACGATGTAGCTTGATCAGGTCGGATGCTATCGACACTATGAGAGTGAGAAAATGGTGCATACAGGTGGGGGGTGACGACAATCCTAATAAAATTGTGATAAAACTGGTGCCTAGGGCATTTTTTTCAAAGACTCCTAGTTCAAAGCATCAGCGTTACCTATGCCTCGTTGGTATGGTGGCCAAGGTCTGAAACTTGTGTGGCGACCATATTTAACTGTAACTGAGAGCCTGTTAGCGTTCTCTTGACTGTATCTACAGATATGTATTGCAGAAACGACACTGCATTCCCTGTATTGAACATGCAATCAAAGAAAACGTTGGAAATTGTCAATTTATAAATTGCAAGTACCTGGGCTGAGGAAGATGGTATGGTTGACATGACTAATATCCAAATTCCTGGGAATGAACATCATACCGTCTTTTAAACTGATATGCATGCGATAGAGATATGTACAAGGGATGGGCCAATCAAAGGCATAAATAGTGCGAGGATTTTTAATTCTATCGGACAGCCAGTTACTCAGATCAAACATCTGGGAATCTGAGCTGGTTTGTAACTGTTACGATTCGATAAACCAACTAATGACCACGAATACGATAACTGAAATTTAGGGGAATGAGGCCGCTGATGACAACCATTACGGATCGAGATGTCCTGCTTTGGCCAGACTTGCCTTGCTACCTTACATGAGAGGGTGTTCGTTCGCTGAGGCTACTGCCTCCGTTTTAGCACAGTCTTGAGTGCCTTAATGGGCTTCTGCCACTTTGCCCTTTCCGGAAGAAGTTGGAGACCCCATGACGTCCGAGTGGCCGGCGACCCAGACTATCTGAATGTTGAAATGCTCACTCATGATCATCGCCTATCTGTCCACATAAATGCGATATCAGTCGAGGAAACCACATTATGTCTCAACCAGTTCAGAACCTCCTCAATCGCTATCACATCTGTCTGGTACACGCTACAGTAATCAGGGAAACAAACTTCTGTATCTACTTCCAATTTATCACAGAAGACTCCAGTTCCTACTTTACCGTGTAGCTTGGAGCCATCGTAAAGAACTGCAATGCTTCCGTTTACACAACCGATCCGCTCCTCCCAAGATTCCCTTGAGAGGCATAATGACAATATAAAAAGTTTAAAATTAATTTTAAAGATTTTTTTAATATCGTCTGATCCCTGCTGCTCATCCCATTATAAATGAGCTTATACTAAAAATGGGATGTGCATGCGTGTTGACTTTTTGCAGTAAACAATTTAAGAGGTTTTTATGCCCAATGAAAGTAATAATTTTCATGCTGCTTCCATATGTGCTTTTCCATGGATGTATTCCAAAACTAATACTAAATATCGACGCAAACTGTAAAAAAATGAAACCACACGCCGAAACAAAGTTCTTAGAAGGCGAATTTCTTATATTGATCGATTCGATCACCACAATTATCTTTTACCTCTATTGAAAAAACAAGCTATCATCTTAAAAAATTAAAGAAACCATCAAAGGATTCAACCAACATATCAAAGTGAACGTTCAGATCAGTGACATCGAGAAATCAATCTTCGGATGGAGGAGTTACATTTTCCTATCCACATTATACTCAATCCGGCACTTTTGTTATATAATCGACTGCTAAAGCTGGGGCAATTAGTCTGGGAGGTACCGGGTTCGATTCCCGATATCGGTGGTGTGAATGAAATCAGTACTATAGCCTCGCTTGAATCTATGAAATGTGAAGATGGTTCTAAACCGTGTGATACCTCTAGAAATACGGCAGGCCAATATTTCTTCTGAACATATTCAATGTTTATAACTGTATCCAAACTGATCTAATGATCATTGTTTTAGTCGTTTCAATAACAACTTTGAAATATTTGGTAACAAAGAGATCGGCCTGTATGATGCAATTTGCTCAGCTGGTTTTCTAACATGATTATTTGCAGGCTTTAACACTCAGACACATTTGTAAGCAAGCATTATTGGTATTTTTAAATATAGTGTCTCCTCTCTTTGATAACTCCTTTAACCACCTTGGATAAATTTGATCAATTCCAGATGACTTCAATTTCTAGTGGGGTTACACTTCTGATATTTGATGGAGATTGATAGATTGGTATCGGAGGGAACAATCGTAGATTGTATGTCGTGTGGTTGAAATACTGATGCCAGATGTTGTGAACAGTTCTGCTTTTTCTTCATACCGTCGCACCCATTCTCATGTTTCTGTAGGTGGCACTTGGTTTAATGACCTCTAGCTAGCTAGTAGCTTAGAAGCTTTCAAAAGAGACTAACGTTGTCAGCTTCAGGACCCAGTCCTTTCAAATAATTTTCTTTATTACTTAGCCGATTAAATTCGCTTTTGTCGATAATACTTCTGTTTGTATGGCATATGCGTCTTTTCCTAGGCATTTCTTTTATCAGTTCTCGAATCATCAGGGGGTAGTTAATCTCTTGTAGGACAGTCTCACCTAATACGGGTGTAGTCTCTTTAGCTGCTTCACGCATAGAGTTAATAAAACATTCAGCTTGTAATTCAAGTTCTTGTTTAGTTTTCAGACTAACTTTTAACTCAATTAGATTATCCAGGTTCTCTCTGAATAATTCCCAATCAGTAAATTTATTAGTAAGGTTAAGTTTCATTTTCTTTTATGATGACTAATATACTCAGAGTCATTAAGACCGGTATGTCATTAAGAGTGATATTCACAACCCGATATTTCTATTGTTCTTTTCCAATTCCTAGTGTTATCCTATATAGTATATGTTTGATGTTGTAGTCACCTCCTTTACTATAAAGTTTATCGGCCCCTAAACTTAGTTCCGCAACACCATGATTAACGGCTATTATGGTACATTACATATGCTCTGTAATTTCCTCGAACACGACCACTGGTATGCAATGTTCAATATAGGTTCCTTATCCCGCAATTTTGATAAAGTTTTCTCTGTAAAGTGTGTCTCTGATATTAAAGCCACATCTATGTTGTTGGTACTTAGAAATACATCTAGCCCCTACATTGAGCCCTCTAGCATGCCATTCGATTATACGTAGGAACGTTACAGTAATTAATTTTTTATTTTTTAGCGGTTTGTTTGGCGACTTGGAATTATCTAATATCTTCTAGTTTATTCGTCCTGTTAATAAGCTGGCTGAAATTTAATCTCATTTTTGCCTGAAATTCGGTGAGCATTTTAATTATATAACAAATGGTTGTCTCGTTCACTATGTAGCTGCCTGCTTTCTTGATTTAGATTGTTATTTGGGGTTTTGGTCACCTGGGCGTAGGAAACCCTCTCTCTTATAGGTTTGGTGTGGCACTCTACTGTAGGAACTGTACTACTGTTGTTTGTCTTGGTAGTTGAGAATTTTATTTTTTTTGATATCCCTGGCTTCCTTTGTACCCCTAGCCGAAAGACATTTTTCTCCACACAGTGTATAAGTTTTTAATAACATTTCGTGGCTTTTGACATTGGTTTGTTTGATAGCTCATTCGACTGGCGTCGGTCCGTTGATACCACAGGGACTTGGACGTGCGTCTACAGGTCCGATTTAAGTAGAGATGTGCGCTGACATGCACGATGAGACGGCCTATGGATTCTAAACTAAACAGGGGGTCCAGATATATTTATTCACACCACCGATCGCACCACCCGAAACGATTGATGGTGAAAATCCCTTTTTGCAACTGTCCCTATGGGATTCGAACCCAGATATTTTCCACTTCATTTGCCCCAGCTTTAACCACTACACCACCTGGGCGGTAATCATGTGACTTGTCTATTGCAGAAGTTCTTCGTGTGTCCTATTTGCATACCTATTACCTCTTTAGCTGATTCAATAGACACCTTGCAATATAGCAGGTTCTTGATTTCGTATATGTCCTTATTATTTTCCCACTTGGTCACAGTGGACTATTTCATGAAGTGGCCGAAAGCTTATGCACTACCAAACCAAGAGGCCGTAACAGTAGTTCCATTGGAGTTACACACGGATCAAGGGAGAAACTTCAAATCTCAACTAATCGCTGAGCTATGCAGAACACTCAACATTAGAAAAATTCGGACGACTCCAATGAACCCGAAATCGGTTGGCATAATGCAGAGGTTCAATCGAACTATGCAGGAACATTTGGTGAAGGAGGATGATTCGGACCAACGAAACTGGGGTGAACGATTTCCAATGTTCTTGATGGCGTATCGGAGTGCAGAACACGATACTAAAAGGAGAAACTACTAAAAGGAGATGAATTAATTTAGTGATTTGAGGTTTGATGTACCTGGGAATCCACAAAGCAGCAAGACAGAGTACGTGGACCAACTTAGGATGAAAATGAACGAGGTCCACACAACCAAGTTCGGAGTCGTGTCAAGATTGCAAGTGACAAAATGAAGGCATGCTACGACATCAATGCTTGTGCGGAATGGTTCAAGGAACAACCACAGGTGGGGTTTTTTAATCCGTAGAGAACAAAAGGAGAGCTATCTAAACTACAATCAAATTGGGGAGGTGCCATGTACTATCATAAAAAGAATCAACGATGTCATCTTCTGTATTTTGAAAGGACCACAGATTAAAATAAAAGTAGTGCATGTTCAAAGGTTAACACCGTACCAAGAAGGACATCTTGAGGTTTCTGTTCGGATCCAAACTCATGGTTTGAATACAATTCTAAATTTTGTTAGTTTGTATGTAACTGTAAACGGTCCACTTTCACTTCGGAGGCTAAGTTAATAAGCAGAATTGTTGCATTTGGAGCTCAGAAAATGTAAGAATGATTGTTGAAAAGCCTTTCCATCCTCATCGTGCCACTTTTTGGTGTGGTTTTTGAGCTGGTGGTGTGATTGGACCTTACTTTAGTGCAACTGTTATGGTGAATGAATTTCCCTACCGAACTAAGACGGCGTTACGTCCCACCCAAGCAAAGAAACAATCGCAATTTTGCAATAAAAGTTTCCTGATCGTGTTACTTTTCGAAGAGATGATCACAATTCGCCATCGAGATCTTGTGATTTAAGACCTTTAGACTTTTTGCTTTAGAGCCACGTGAAAGATAAGGTCTATGCCAATGTTCCAAAATCGATTCAACACCTTAAAGGTGGAATTCGTAAAGTTATCGAGGACATACAGCCGCAAATGTGCAAATTGGTCATGGAAAATTTCATGCAAAGGATAGGGTACTGCAAGCATAGCCGTGGCAGCCATTTTATTTTGCAATACGTCTTGATGAGATGTCATTCAAAAAGCACAAAGGGATTTTGTGAATAGTAATTGCAACCTCCCGCTAGAAAACTAAAAAACTACTGTTAATAAATAAGCGGTACTATCGCTTACATAGTTGAGCAGAGAAGCTGCTTGGATATCTTTAAAAACAACTGTAAATAAAGCACTCAAGAAGAACCATCTCATAAAAGCAAAATGAAACATGCTTTGTCATATTAGGACCGCAACGTATATTTCTCGAGTCATGTCCCTGCTCGGGCACCATTTGGTTATGGGTCTCCGACACACACGTTTTTTGGATAGATTGCATGCAATTGACCGACATCCTAGATAAGCATCCACATTGGAAACAAGAACATCATCAACATCAAAAGAAACGGCTGGCTGATATTATTTCAAGATGAATCAGATAATGACGAAATTAAGGAGGATGTGATAGTGGAGGATATATCCACAAAAGATACTAAGAAAGCATCAAAACATCCACCTGCAACTAAAAAATCATCAAATAAGTCAAATAATTCGTCAGGCAATAGTGAATCTGGATCGGACAGTGACGAATCGAAAGATGAACTTCCCAAAAAAAACAGCGGCAAAGAAGCACAGGATTCAAGTCAGACTACGAGTCTGATGGAAAAACGAAGAAAACTAACTCGATTGATCGAGTCATAGGCTTGCTTGAAATCTAGGAATACCTGGTGTACATTGCGAGATGTTTCGTAGTACTTGGAAATAATCATTCGTAGCGAAAAAACTTGATCAGTGACTGACCGATTTGCGCGGAATTCTCCTTGATACCGAAAATGGGTCGTCAATGAACATCTCTGCGGTCTGTATTTGAGGGTATTCAAATGCAGCTTGTGATAAATGTGGAATATTAAGTAGGTCAGAAAAATGTTCACGCTATGTTTCGAGTACCGCGTTGACGTTAGTATAAAGGTCCCCATCCTGGTCCCGAATGGCAGTTGACCGAGATCTTATAAGATATGGTGCAATTCGGTAATTCTTTGTACTCATCAAACCAATCATTTTTGGGCTTAGTTTTCACTTTACCGAGAATGTGCTGGGCAGCATCGACAACTGAGGTTTTTAATACTTCCCAGACACTATTTACTTCATAAGATTGGTAATTGGATCGTAAAATGCTGTTGCTGACAAGATCTTGATATTTTCGTTGCGTATCTTCATTTATCATATCTTCACAGGAGAATCGCGTTGTATATTCCCCTGTCCTCCCTGACTTGTACGAAAACTTCCATCGAAGCTTTGTAGTGACCAGATAATTGTCACTGCCTACGAATTTTGTTGACGACCAATAAGATCTCACATCTTGAACAACACAAGCCCGCCCTTTAGATATAATACATGGTCAATTTGGCTTCGGGATGTTTTACGAGGATGTGTTCATGTTTTCAAATGGATGTTTTTATGAGGAAATAATTTACTTGTCACTTTGAGATCATGAGCGATCGCAATGTAAATCATTCTATCCTAATTTTCGGTCACAGTTTCGTGTCGGGAGTACGGATCTATATTATTACATAAGTCGGTCTGATTTTTGCCAGCTCTAGCATTAAAGACACCAATCACCAATATGACATCGTGCTCAGGTATAGCGCCCATCAGTTTATCAAAATTATTGTAAAATGAATTTTTATCTTGGGGTTGACTTACATCAGTGGGCGCATGTACACAGGTAATCGACAGGTACACAAGTGATTATCGACTGTCTGAGAGTCCAGTACAGCATTTTTTAGTTGTCGTCCAAAGAACAAGTCAACTCTAAGATGTCCGAGGTCATCTCCACTGTGTAGCAACGTATAGCCTTTGGACACATGATCTCTACTTTTAGACCGTCGAGTTTATAGGAGCGCTACGAGTTCCAGCCGACACTCTTTCATACTTGTGATATTTCCGTCCAACGCGCCAGGTTTTCGAAGTGACTGAACGTTCCACGTGCCGAACCTTAATCTCGTGTCCGGGTACTTAAGCGGGGTCATTGTTGTTTTGGCGGTATCCGATTTGTTTTTGCTTGCTGACATTTTTAACAGTTGTTGTATTGTTTTACGGCCGAGATTCGTCAGCCCACCGATTCAACCAGATTTAGTCGTCTCCTACGACAAGCTGCAGTAGTACCTATGCAGAATAATTTTTTTTTTAATTTATATTATATAGCGAGCCACATTTTATAACGTCGCGGACCGCGGGGCTGGTCACTGCTGTTATAGAGAATTACAATCTTCATTGGTCTGTGTTAACTAAGCTAATTATTATCAATAACAGATGGTCTTGAATAGAAATTTGGTCGAGTCTAGTTTGGTTTGCGTGTTTGGTTACATTTTAATTTGTGTCTCTACTAATCTTTTTTTTAACTTTTTCCTCATATTTCTAACGAAAACACGATAAGTTAGTTATGAGTTTCGAATACTTGGGGTAACATATAAACATACAACTACGCTTTTACATCGAAGTGGGACCGTGTTTGTTTAAGGGGTTGTTGTTTTTAAGTGTCAATTTTCCAATATGGTGGTTGTTCCATTGTATGTACAAATTAAGTTCAATTTCGCTTTGTTTTGAATTTTATTTGTTTTTCTTAGTTTTCCATATTAATAAATTAAAAAAAATAAATTTTCATACTGTTCACAAGTTTTCCAATTTTACAAGCAAAAACCAAAATATGTCTAAAAATTTAGATAAGTGATAACTTAGTCCAAACCTTGAGGAAAATCGATGAAAATTTACAACAACATATATGAGAATTTTCATTGATTTTTTTAATTTAAAAGAAAAATTGAATTTTAAATATTGCAATTAATCAAAAGTGAATACAAATAATATAATTAGATGGAAATTTTTGATTTTCCTATTGTCGAAAAATAATTGTAGTTCTAAATGTGAGAAAAGTGTTTGGTAAAAAATAGGAAAATCGAGGAAAATATATTTTTTGTGAAGTTTTGAAATTTTGTTAGAATATAAATGTACATACATATATAACATATAAAACCAAGGGGTGTGTTTGAGAATTAGTCAAAACTGAGAAAATTGGGAAAATTTGTATAAAAATCAATTAAGTGAAAATTATT